>CM067503.1:34789697-34797197 GCA_034509495.1 Acestrorhynchus altus | reverse complement strand
CTTCGGCCGCAGCGTCTGTCCGCGCAGACGTGGGTCAGATCACTAAACCCCATCCCGATTAAAAGCCCAGCACTCACCCAGCTGGCCATGGAGCACAGCCCGAGAACAGCCCCCATGATCGCGCGCTGCGGACCGGACGACTGCGAGCAAATGTCTGAAGATGGACGCGGAGTGTTTACTAAGCAGGCGCTGTCTGCCTGCCAACGGGCCTATCTGTAGTGTGACTGTGTCCGCCCTGCACCCTACACCCTATGTAGGTTCCCTATGCCCTACTTTTATTCCCTAAACCCCTCGTTTGTTCCCTACTCCCTACATTTATTCCCTAAACCCCACGTTTGTTCCCTACACCCTATGTTTGTTCCCTACACCCTACATTTGTTCCCTACACCCTATGTTTGTTTCCTACGCCCTACATTTATTCCCTACACCCTACGTTTGTTCCCTACACCCTACTTTTATTCCTACACCCTACGTTTGTTCCCTACACCCTACTTTTATTCCTACACCCTATGTTTGTTTCCTACGCCCTACATTTATTCCCGACACCCTCCTTTTATTCCCTACACCCTACATGTATTCCCTACAACCTATGTTTGTTCCCTATGCCCTACTTTTATTCCCTACAACCTACTTTTATTTCACACACCCTACTGCGTCCTTGAGTTCTGGAATGACACTTTGGCTGTAGTAGATGACGGCAGAACACACAAGTTAGATACTATACTATACTATACTATAATATACTATCTTCTTCTTTTTCTTCTTCTTTCAGCTGCTCCCTTTAGTGGTCGCCACAGCGGATCATCATATTTATGATCCACATTATAGTTTTGGCACAAGTTTTATGCCGGATGCCCTTCCTGACACAACCGTCACCATTTATCCAGGATTGGGACCAGCACCAGACGTACACAAAGTACACCCCTAATCACTATACTATACTTATTCTTGTATTGAGTACCTTGCTATCCCTTTAATGCAGTTACAATGTGAATTTTCCCACTGCGGGACTAATAAAGGATTATCTTATCTTATCTTATCTTATCTTTAGAAACAGACCCACTAAACCTGACAATAAATGGGTGAGGGAGATTTTCCTTGCCCACTGGCCTGCTTAACTGAGGCTTGGACACAGATTTCTGTCAAGCTGCTTTGTGACAGCACCTTTGTTGTCTAAAGCACCACATAAATAAACTTTTGATTGATTGATTGATTGATTGATTGATTGATTGATTGATTGATTCCTTGATTGAATCAGGTGTTATCAGGAGAACAAACTCTTTTAGAATGAGCTTATTGGGGTTTTCAGTAAATGGATAACGGGTGCACATGGCTGTCCACTTTAAGGGTGATGATTAGGTCTAAGTTATACAGTGTGTAGAGGGTGTAGACTAATTAATAGCTTAATAGCCAATATAACCAAATAATCCCATTCATTACAACGGATGTTTCACAAATAATATAAATAAAAATCATTTTCATTTTCCTATAAGGAATTCCTAATATTCTGTAAATAAAGTCACTCTATAAACATTTTCAGCTCAGAGCTCCTGTTGTTTTACATAGGCTGTCACTGTGTGAGTGATTTGATTGATTTATCAATCTGAAACTCAATCTTTTAGGCTTTAGGGATATTTGATCCATATGATTCTGCTGTATAACTGATGTATGTCTCTGATGTATTTGAGGTATGAAGTAATGGGGCATTGTCACTGACCACTTTTTGAACCATCAGCATGCCAGTGTTTTTGTAAGACTTTTGTTGGCCAACAGAGGGCAGCAGTGAGATGGTGCTGGATTCTCAGAAACACTGAGTCAATTCCTGCGCAGCGGTTTCCTACGCTCCTGGGGTACGTTCCAATTTGTGTGGCAGTGTACTAACTAGGGTGCTGTAGAATCTCTGTAGCTTTGCTGGTGTGAATACTTACATGTATTCATTGCAAAATGAGTTCTGTATGGTATTGTAAAATGGATCTTTGACAATAGTGACCCTGTTTATAAAAATTATAATAATGAGAAAATTAAGAACCCTTTAAAAAAGTGCACATTAGGAGGGGCATAGCTGCTTGATCTGCTTAATCTGTTTCTTTCCTAGAATTCCATTCACTGTTAAGTCCCATGTGTTTCTTAAGAAAATCCTGTAGATACAGGTCAGCAGATTTAGAAAAGGCTTATATTAACCATTATTATTATTATTATTATTATTATTATTATTATTATTATTATTATTATTATTACTTACTTACTTACTTACTTACTTACTTATTTACTTACTTACATACTTATTTATATTTCTTGTAAGTCAACAGAGAACAGGAGGCTCAAGCTGAAATAAAGGCTATAATAAATCAGAAAGCATTCAATAAATACAATTACAGTTGCAGTAATTTCAATTGGGCTGAGCAATATGCATCTCAGACTGTAAAACACACATCAGTTCTGATAGCCAAGGCTCACCAATCCTGGAGCTGAAGACTGATTGAAACTTAAACTGGTCTGATAAATCTTGTTTTCTGCTGATGCACATAGATATTAGGGTCAGAAGGTGGCACCAACTGGTTGAATCCATGAACCTCACCTGTCCTATTCCAGTATTCGAGGCTGATGGAGGTAGTATAATGGCCTAGGTAATAGGAGTATTGTTGCCATATGCTTCCCTTCATGACCACACTTTAATCATTAACAGCTTACTGCAGCGTGATAAAACAAAACAAAGGAATTTTAGGCTTACCTCTGAAATTAATGATCCTCTCTTTTAATGATCCGTCTTTATAGGTCTAAGTCCAGGTAGATGTTTCATATTCTAAGATACTTCATTTTGGACTTGATAGATAGAGCAGGTATTATGTGGGTGGTGGGTCACTCTCAACACTGCTGTGACACTGGTGGTGTTTTAGTGTTTTGTGCTGGTAGGAGTGGATCAAACACAGAAGTGCTGCTAGAGTGTTTGAACACCTCAGTGTCACTGCTGAACTAGACTGCTGGATAGTCTACCAAGCAGAAATATCAAGCCAGTAGCATCCTGTAGAGGATGACAACACAAACTGTGCAGCAACCGAAGAGCTTCTGTGTCTGACTTCACATCTAAGTAGGAGTGTCTAATAGAGTGGACAGTAAGTAGAGACAGCTTTTTAACACTCCAGCAGCACTGCTGTGTCTGATCCACTCATACCAGTGTAAGACATACTAACAAACTACCACTATATCAGTGTCACTGCAGTGCTGAGAATGACCCACCACCAACAAAATACCTGCTCTGGGATGGTCCTGTTAGGTCCTGACCATTGAAGATCAGAGTGAAAGGAGGCTAATAAAGTATGCACAAAGTGCACCTGTATTTTCACACTTTTTAAAAATGAGAAAATGATGAAAATATAGGAGAAATGGAATAATTTAAGTGGAATCAATTAAGTAAAGTTTCTAAAAAATGAATTATTTCAGTGGCAACACTTTTGTTTGGCTGAGGCTGTACAAACAGGAATACTCTGCATAGTGTAATGAGACAAACAGTTGTACAAACACACTGACCAAAATAGAGTCAAAGCCAATTACACTTACACAAGCACTATTGCTGGGGTGTTGCTTATGATGCCTTTTGTTTTGTTCTATTGATAAACAGATACAGATAATCACTTAATCTCTCTCCTTGCGTAGCTAGAAAAACAAACAAACAATACAAACAAAAATAAGGCAGACAGGTAGAACAAGTTAGGTTATTAAAAGAAGAGACTAATGTGAATATGCAGCACATGTAGAAATAACTAGTTGTATTTCTGTTTTGAAAAATATATAATTATGAAAATCAGACTTAAACAATGACTACAATTATGACTTAATAACAAGATGTGTGCTAGCTGTGTCAGACACACAATGTGGTCTTCTGAGACCATAACTCAACAAGTGAACTGTCATTATGAAGATTTCATGCATGTGTTTTTCAGTCATTCTACACATGACCTTGAAAGGCAGCTGTTGGTGAAATACAAGGAGAGCATGAAGAGTGCTGGTGAATACAGATAACTCTGCTACCCTCTTCCTCAGAGGGAGGTGAACAGCACCATGCAGAGAAAGTATCAGCCCCAAGCCCCCTTTTAATCAGAAGGGCATCTCTAGGAATTGTTTATTTATGAAGTCTGGTTCTAGCCCTTCATCCTCTGACCTTGAGGTCAGAACATGGTGAGAGGTGAGTCTTTCTCTGATAATGGAACTCAATCTATTTTTACTTTACTGCTCATTTCATTGCTGCACTATTTAAAGAAGACACCATCTAAGGAACAAATAATACCACTGTCATGTTTGATTTTGTAAATGCATGTTGTTAATAATTTGTTTCTTAAAAGGCATCCTTAACAGCAAATGCTTTAAATGCATTAAAGTAAGTGGAAAACAGAAAACACTTGTGTAAACATCATTTCCATGGTAACCGTGGGTCTATGTCATGCTTTCCCTGTATGCTTTCCCTATATACTCTTTTACACTGATCAGCCATAACAGTATGATCACCTCCTTGTTTCTACAATTATTGTCCATTTTATCAGCTATCCTGATCATACAGGGGCACTTTGTATTTCTATATGTAGTGTTTAGTAGAGTGGACACAGTGTTTAAACCCTAACCCTAACTCTGTGTAATCAGTTCATTCAAGTGCAACACATGTTAAAACACCACCACCATGTCAATGTCATTGCAAGGGTTGAGAATGACCCACCACCCACATAATACCTACTCTGTGGTGGTCCTGTGGGGTCCTGACCATTAATGAACAGGATTAAACGATGCTAACAAAGTCTGCAATTGTAGATCTATAAAGTGCTCCTGTATGGAAAGAGGAGCTGATAAAATGGACAGTGAATTTAGAAACAAAGAGGTGGTCATTATGTTATGGTTGTTCTGTGTATGTTTCCATTATGCACAGTGAAATTAGTTTTAGATGTGTTGTACAAATAATATTATTTTTTAATAATAATCAGCTTTCAAAAGTAAAATTAAAATGATTACATAACTTTTTAAAACAAAGACTATCATAACTCAATAAGGACCAAGTCTAAATGTGACTGGACAATTGTAATATTCTTGTCTCATTTGTATGATTTCATCTCTACTTTCAGAAGTTTTAGGTCAAAGTTTAGTTTCACAATTCTAAATGTTTCACAATTGCTTAAGCACCAATGTCATCATGAAGGATAAGGCTTGAGAGTGCTTTTTATGTGAAATATTATTATACAAATGATTGGGTATCAAAACAGATTAGGGACATAATATCTTAATTTTCTTAGGGCGGAAAGTACCTTACATTCAGTGATCACATTAGAGCACGGAGGTAATTGTTGTAATAAAGTACTTTGTAAAGGAATGTAACCAAGAGAAACTAATGCCTCTACTGAAATGGAAATCATTAAAGCAACTCCTGGTCCTGTGTATTCTGGCTGTAATTAAACCTCTTAAAGCTTTAAGCCCCAAACCATTAGTAAGGAAATTTAATTTAATTTTCAGCTGTCACTGAGTTGTGGCTATTGAGAAATGACTTATTGTGCATTCATTTTAAACGATTAGACTTTAAGGAACATTCCAGTGATTTTCAACCTTCAACCTGTTTGTCATGTCACAAAAAGACTATTATCATAGACAATGTATCAGACACATCTCCCCATAATTACTAAAGAACCAAAACTCTGCTAATTAATAATTTAAGTAGAAGCTAATGGGCATACATAGAATTGACTGGCCTTTTGTTGTGAACTGTTTCTGTGTCCTTTTGAACCTGAGATCCAATTTTGCGGATAGTTACATGCTGTTTTCTAAGCTTCCTATCTCAGAATCAGAGACAAGATTAACTTGTTTATAACTAAATTAAATCCCTGTTTAAATGACAAAGAAGCTTCCAGTGCATGTTTACTGCTCTGTCCTTGTTTGCATGCTCAACCTGCAGACTTCAACTGATCAGCAGAAGGGATGGGGCTGATGATGTCCCTTACCCAGATATTAGGTTATAGAGGAAAATGAGAAGGAGCTTAAATAATGTCTTGAGAAGGGATAATACATAATACATATCAAACATAATAAAGAACATTTAGGTGGACCACTATGAAGAATTTTGAAGAAAGTAGTATTTATATCTTTGTTATTATGATCAATTTCCAACAGGATTTTCTGAAAAAAATATTTTTTAATCCTTAGCCTAGAGTTCTAAAGATTAAATAAAGGGAAATATGCCTAAATTGTCATCCTTGACAACTGTTTAACACAGATGCAGCAAAACCATTGGAATGTTCCTTTAAGAACACAGTGGAGACCTTCACTATATTTACATTTTCATTCATTCAAATGAATTCAAATGAATTTCAGCAGCTCCCTGTAAATAAACTCTGATTCTGAATGTTTACTCCATGGTTATTCTTCCATTTAACCAATGAATAAGGGTGTCAACAATTGCATACTGATTTTATTTGGATTGCTTTAAGATGAATAACTTGATACTGATTCAGGAGCTTTTAATGTTTTAAATGTTTTCGTTTATTCCAGTCTACAGGTTGAATTATATTAGGCTGCATGGAAATGTAATCATTGTTATCCATAACAGTGTGTTGTATCACTTGACACATACATCCAGCAGGTAAACCTACAGCATGGTACCCAAATTAATAGGATTATATAAAGCACTCTAAAACACACACACACACACACACACACACACACACACACACACACACACACACACACACACACACACACATTTTGCTGTTGAACTAACACTTGAATAGGCAAATTAACTGTAATTTATTGTCCCTAACACAGGCAACGGCGTCTGTCCAGAGAAGCTTGTTCTTGTATTTACATGGACAGATATGTATTTTTAAACTCACTATTTCACCTGAGGAGCTGTCTGAAGAAATGTTCTATCACTTCTTAATTAAAAACATGTCCTGGAGCCTTCATGCCTCATTTTATTTTTGGAAACAGGGCAAATGGGGTGAATGGACTGGCCTATAAATGTGTGCAGAAGACAAGGGGTGAAGTATTGTCTCTTGGTAGAAAATAATGCTAACAATGTGGTCTATACATTTATAAGATTATTATTATTATTATTATTATTATTATTATTATTATTATTATTATTATTATTATTATTATTATTATATGCNATTATTATTATTATTATTATTATTATTATTATTATTATTATTATTATATGCTGAGTTGATGATGTGCATTATTCCCACATATACATGCTCAACCTACATGCAAACTCTGACTGATCAGTGAGAGGGGTGGAGCTACTGCAGATATTCTTACAGAAAAAAAATGAGAAGTGAAGATCTGTTTGCTTTCTTTGTTTGCTTGCACAGTGTTTAATTAACACATTTTATACTTGAAACACTGTCAAGTATTTCGAGGAGATTACTATAAACATCATTGTCAATCTAATCATTACAAATAATTCACCAAATATTATATATATATATATATATATATATATATATATATATATATATATTGCTG
>CM067503.1:34632577-34785077 GCA_034509495.1 Acestrorhynchus altus | reverse complement strand
CAGTGATAAAATCAGATAAAACCCAGTGAATAGTTTGTAGCATTTGGCTCTATAATGCACAAACAATGTGATTTTTCAGCTTGTTCTGGTTACTGTGTATGGAACCTATCAGCGAGCTGATTGGCTCTTTTTGTTCAAGGGCTGCTTTTAATGAACTGCTGTGGAGCAACAAGATTGCAATTAAAGAGCCACATGTGAAACCCTGGGTTAGGGATTTAGCTTATTGCTTCATGGCTATCATGTTAGCTCATGGTTAGTTCTGTCAGTCAGTGAAACTAGATTTGTATGTAATTGGTATGTAATCATAACAAAAGCTGTATATTCAATAACTTTAATAATATTTAATTATGATGTTCCCATGACATAATTTGAACAAGACTGCACTCTGAAAACCACATTTCCACACAGATGGCCCCCTCACCATCTTTTATTTAATTGTACACAGATGGAAACGACATTACAGATGTGCTTACAATATGGCAATTTTTGCCTATATAGACATGATATATGGTCGAGCTCTAAATTCAGACAGTTACTACTACACAAGTGGATTGTTGTATAAGCATATAATTGAAGTGTATATCTATCTATCTATCTATCTATCTATCTATCTATCTATCTATCTATAGTATTTATATTATTACTACTGTTGTTTGTAAAGATATTCATTTTGAATCAAGACATCCTTGTATCATATAAAATTTTGTTTCTAAAATAATTTTCATTTCAAACCAAATACCAACAAAAGCTTTTATATGAGAAGTCTGGGTTTCCACATTTAAAGACAGTTGTAAGATTACTATAAGATTACTATTTTGCTAACTTTGCAGACCCAAACCAAACTGTGTGGTATACAAATCAAGATATTTTTATTGCATATTTTCAATCCTCTAGATCATAAATTGAAGCTGACATGTGTCTATTATTGTACCCCCAAAACATCACAGGCCACAGATTGTCTGCCCTCAAACCATGTCTTGTAAACACTGTGCATCCTCACAAATGTGGTGGAAAATGTTCTGCATATTCTTGAACAGAAGTTCTGACACTGTGCAGAGATGTGTGTACACGCACTGTGTGGTTCCTCATTAGGCAAATATACACGTGATGGCAACAGAAATGTAACGTGACAGCTCAAGTTGTTGAGGATGTATAGCAGCCCATAACGCATCTTTTTCCTCTAGGCTGCTTTGACTCAAATAACCTCAATGCTCTCACTCCTAGATTTAGCACCTGAGGGCAACCTCAGCCCCACTGTTAACAGCACTTGTTAACAGCAGGTTTCTTTTCTGTACTAAAATGTATTTGTGTTGGGAAAATGCACTTAATGTAATATTTTGATTGAGGAATCTTTCAAATATACTTTATATTTTCTCAGTAGTGCCAGTGTCTCATGGCGAGGGTTAAGTAGACAGCAGTTCTTGTCGCTGTCACATATAGGGTAACCAAAACAGTGATTTTACAGAATAAAATCCTTCTTAACTTTTAATATATGTGTGTAAGAATACTTTTTGGATCATTTTTATTCATCATACTTTTTCACATAAAATAAAGAAAAACAGCCAGATTTAGATTATATTACATTAACACCAGCAGAAATAGAGATTTTAGTTGTGTGAATGTAATAAACTTTAGCTATGTACAAAGATATTGGAAATTATATCCCTATCAGCAAATATATTCCTTAGAAATGTCAGACATATGTTAAGATTTGACAGATACTTCAAAACAGCTGAATGTTTTGGTGACACTGAGTTATTGTGTTATGTCTACATTTTACTGCATTCATAACCCAAAAACAAAAATGTTTAATACTAATCCAAGTGGATTTATTTCAAAGGTAACCATCTGCCAAGAATGCATCTATCAGTGCACCCCTCCTACATTAAAATTTGGGTATTGGCCTGTCAGGATAATGATGTTATCAATGTATTGTACAATATGTGACTATATCGTACAATCATTTTTGCTGACCCCAATACTGCCCATTATCTTATTTTTAGTAAGTAGGACGTTAATGTATTGAGCTGATATGTTGACGTTGTTAAAAAGCAGCAGTATAATTTTATTTACGCTTTATTTGTTTAGAATATTTTAAATATGTAATATTCCAATTCCTTTGTTGGAATAATCCTATTTATCAAAAGTTCATTAATCACTGAATTACATTATGATTTTATTATATTATTCCTATACCAGTGTCAAAAATACTCTTAAAATCAGAATTATTTCAGTGAAAATATATATACAAATGTATATATTGTGACAGAATTGTGAATGTTTTAAATTAATTTTATTGTTTAGTTGCAGTTTATGGGTATGTTGTATAATGTCTCTTAGGTCCATTCAAGGTCAAAGGTCAAAGGCATAACTGAATGGACATTCTAGGACCCCAGTGTGGATATATGACCTTTGCACTGCATTTTTGTAATGATTACCATACAGCAAATATATTCAGAGCTAAATGAAGTCCAGCTTATTTGAGTCCAGTTTATTTGAGTATGCATTTTTTCTCTTTATCTATAAAAATGAAATTAAGTTGGATAGCTAAAAAAGGTAGTAACAGCCGTCTTGAATCTGCTGCTAATGCAACATCATTATACTGTACAAGCTTAGAAGAGAATACCAACAGCTCATTTCTCATTAGTTAGCAGACACCCTTGTTTTCTATCATTAAGAGATTGGAGGAGAGAGAGGATCATCCTCCCCCACATTGAAAGAGTGTGGCCATTGATGCTTTCTCAGACTCCCAGCCACAGATGGCTGTTCGATTCAGGGTTTGCACTTGTGAACTACTGGATATTTGCCCAATAATATAACTGAATAATGGAGTCATGTTAAATGATTTTAACAAAGATTTAAGATGCACAATTCAGATGCCAAGCATATCTTGGCTGAGGCTTGAGATGAGGGGAAAATTCATATTTTTTACTGAACTGTCGCTCTAAAGAAGATACATCCAGTTTGGAATTGTGGTTATTAGTCAGTAAATCTGTATGAAATTATACAAGATTTCTTAAATTAGAAATATGATATAGATATAGTCTAAATATAAAAAAATACTCATCATATAGTCAATGTGATGCTTGTCGGCACAGGATTCTCTCAGCCATTGCATCAGAGCTGTGGACCCCATGCCAATCAGAGATATGTAATATTGAACCATTTTCCTCAATAAGTAAATGACCAAGTGTAATATTTTTGTAATAATTTCTACATTTCTCCTCATCTACTTCTAAGACTTCAAAAGGGTTCACAAACTTTCAAGCACCAATGTTTAAAAGGCATTTTCCATCAACTTTAATTTTGTATGTGTGACAGTGAATATAGCTGATAAAAAATAATTATCATATAATAATAGTAAGACTGCTATTTTTCTGTATTGTGAGGCTGTACTGTGAATGTAATTGGAACCTTCAGAGGATGTACGTGAAAAAAATGAATAAAAAAGCTAATAAGGGAGCAGAGTTTATTTTAAACTTTAGAATAAATCTGGACTATTGGATATTATCTTTCACTGAGTATAAGCTAACCATATACAACCATTCCGATCTCCCTCCCTCCCTCTCTCATCTCTGTTTTTCATCTCTTTCTTTCTCATCTCATCTCTCTCTCTCTCTCTCTCTCTCTCTCTCAGCAGCTGAAGAACTTCCATCTGTTGTAGCTTTTCTCTGTGAGTAGTGAAGGCGTTAGTGAAGCTCTGACAGCCTCTGTGCTGGTGTTTCACTGGCAGTCTCCCAGGGCTGACTGTCACCATCCCTCTAACTAATTCAGCCTATGACTGATTGTTCTTCAGCATATGTCACATGATACTTGCTAGTTGTCACTCTATTGAATGATCACAAATCTGCCTCTTTGCAACAACAACAATGCAGTGTGTTCTCACTGTGATGTATACTGGAGCTGTTAAGGCTTACGGCTTATCTTATGCAGTTTTACTGTTTCAACACCTGGACCTACCAGCTGGCAGCTCTTCTCTGGTTAGCAGCATCTGAGCTGACATTGATGTATCAGTGGAAATAGTAGGCTGCTAAATGCATCTAGCTTGACAAACAGAACAACCAGTTTAAAGTAGCTGACTAAATTGTAGCTGATTGGAAAGAAGTTCATTATGTAATTCAGTAAATCTGGAGTAAATCTGGAACGTCTGAGACTACTTTTTGCTCCTGAATTTTGTCTATTAGAACTTGTGCAATATCACAATACATTGTCTCAATATCACAATACATATTGCACCATGAAAATGGGAAATGATGATAACAGTGGGCAGAAAATACTGGATGAGTGAATCAGACCCAATCTTGTATCAAATCTAATCTGAAACTGCATACATACTCAACATTTTTCCTGGAGGAAAAGAACTTTTTACAAAATAAAAATCCAATGAAAAACTCCCAAATTGATATATTCTTTCACCTTTCAATCATTCCTTTTCCTTTCACCTTTCAGAAATATAAATGGCCAAATTGTGCTGCAACACCTTTCACCAAAATAAGGCTAGTAACGCTTACTGAAATACTGAGAATTTATTAAAGACAGTCTGAAAAAAAACTACAGCTAAACTACAATTCCCATAATGCAATGTTTCAAAACCTCAAAGTTCCTAACACTCTACAGATGTGAATTATGAAGTGACTCTACTGCACAGTTGTATAAATGGCATTAAAATCCACCTAACTGTTGTTGATGTTTGTGTTAGCGTGTTTGGCAGGTGTGCTCTGGCTTTTGAGCTTAATGGGATGTTACCATAGTTAAATATTTTATTTCTGCTGTGATTTTAAGTTCATTTCTGTGTAGGGAATGCCATAAATACAATAGATAAGGTTTTTATAACTTCTGTACAGAAACTTGGATATTGTCTGGAGCTTAGCTACTGGCTATAAAAGTGTCCCCTTTTTTGTGTTTATCAGGCTGTTTCCAATTCCAATTGAAATATTTTCTCTTCAGTATGTATACCTGTGTTTACAATTTGCTGTGCTGCATCATTTGATGCAATAGTCTGCTGTTCACAAAGGAATATGAAGTTAAAATGAATTGCAGTGATTTTTTTGAAGGAAGATTGTTCATTTAGTCAATAAAACAGTCAACAGAGTAATTGATAGAAAAATAGCTGTTAGTGGCAGCCGTCAAGTCTCTGTTTCCACTGTTAGTAGCCAGGATAAAGGCCACATATTGCCTGTAAGATGATGCCTAATCCTAATCTACAGCATCAGGGATTGTTTAAGGTCAGACTCTGGGAGATGATGAAGCACCTGAGAACATGCCACGCTATCATAAATTGCTGGATCTGAGCGAGTCATCACCAGGTGCTAAAAATAAACCTCAATCTGGGCTTTGAGGCGTCCTTAATGTCCTGCCACAAACCAAGAACACATTTTGTAGCAGGATGAAGCTGACATTTATTGTCCACATTCAGCTGCACAGATGTCAGGTAAATAGAGGCAGTTGTCACACACCTATCCAAGCTTTATAACTCTCACTTTTGAGTCCAATAAAGCCTTTGTTTACAATGATAATTGCCAGCAACAGGATAGATGGAGCATTACAAAAGTAAAAATAGCTCTCACAATCTCACAATCGATCTCTCTCAGTATCTCTCTCTGCTCATAGATGAATAATTTATTAAGGCCTTTAGGGACTGTTGAGCATGGCTTTATCCTATAGACAATAAAAATGTACACGTAGTGAAAGTGGCAAAATATCGATCAACCATAACATTATGACAATACATTCACTGTCCAATTTATCATCTCTACTTACCATACAGGAGCACTTTGTAGTTCTATATTTACAAACTGTAGTCTTTCATAGGACCACCATATATAGGACCGTTTCTTAAAACATCACATGACTGTGAGACTTGTCAAATGTCACCAATATCCAATTAAATCTTTGCCTTTGTCTCATTGTTTAAACATCATCCGATCATCAACTCCTAATTTGCTTTAATTTGTCCTTTCACAAGGCAGTTTGTATGCTTTCTATTTTTCTGATTAGTTCTAAACAAATCAATCAACCGACTGCAGTCTGTCATATTTGGAAGTGTTTGCCTGGGGACACATCTGATACTGTTGTGTGACAAATCTGACTGTATTTGAACTTGTTTTTACAAACTGCTACCACACATCCATCATTTTCATTTTCTGTAATCATCACTTATAACTCAATTTCACCAAAAATACTACCTGAAGTAATTTGACCTGATTGAACTTTGACTGACCTGAGGACAGTACCAATATGGCCACATTGACTTTATCACAATGACTTGTATAATTACTGTACTACATGGATGCAGTAATTGAGTATTCAGACAGTTATTTTATATATATAATATATATATATATATATATATATATATATATATATATATATATATACACCAGACAAAAGTACTACTTTTATTTACTGTGTTAAAGTGTTGTCCTTCACCAACTTACTGCAGTCAAAATTCTCTGAATACACTTGCTGGTGCTTTTAAGGCTGCACTTGCTGCCCCACCACCTGAGTATTCTGCTTTCTATAATATTATATGTGAGGGGAGTAGGTTTATCTTTTTCATTATTATTTTATTTTCCTTTATTCAATCAACTCAAACTGTTTTCTACTGGTCCATATTTTCTGTTCATCCCTCTGTATGTTTATTTCTCTGTTTTGCACTCTATCAAATCATGTCTCTTTTACATCATCTGGCCACAGTTAAAGTGCAGTGTGCAACAGTAAAAGCCACCCAAGTGGACCTCAGTGAGCTATATATAATCATATGGATAAAATTAAGCACTGAGGCAAAGAAATTACATTTATCATTTTTAGTAATTGAATTGCTTGATTTTTGTTAGGAATTGTTTCAGCTCTAATGTAGAGGTTCCATCACAGAGAAGACATACACAAAGAACGATGTAGATTTTTTAATGGATGTCATGGTTATATATAGAACAATTGGTTTTACTGAAGTATCCTTTTTTAAGTGTAGGTTTTAAAAGATACTTGTTAAATGTGCTTTAGGCTCCAGACTGCAGGTAATGTTTTGAGTGTGCGTCAGATACAGATGTATGATTATTTTTCAGATGCTTTTCTTTTTTAAATCAGTGATTGGGGGAATCACTGAATGTTGGGGAATTTATGATAGAATCTGCAGTGTGACAGTGTGTGGGAAAGCTCTTTGAGTCTTTCGGGCCAATGAAGAAGACTGGAAAAAAGAAGCAACCTTACCAGCATTAAGTAGATTTGAAGATAAAAGTAAAATGTGTTTACCTCGAGTCATTGATTTCCCTGATAAAGACAACACAGTCTCTCACGTTACTGCTTTTTAAACTGTTCTTTGTAAAGCTGAGTGCAGAAATGTTATCTCTCCAGCACTGCGTTCATTAGCAAGCTTCTGTCCATTCAGATTACTGCTTGTCTAATCATGTGGTGTGTTACGGCATCACATAAAAGCAGATAAGGGCCTCTGCTCACTTCAAAGCTCTATAAGATCCAGTGGGCTATCCGGTTCAAAGAGATTTCAGCAAATCCCTCTGGGGCATTTGTTTCTAGCTGGATTTAGCAACTGCATGGAATGGAGACAAAGGCTCCGTTAACACCTGGCATAACTTGACTTAGCTTCTTCTCTGAAGCCACTTGACCTGAGGCTGTTTCAAATGGGCCCTTTTTCTTGATGTTGAGAATTGAGATGAGACCTGAAGCAGCATGATACTTCAGATGAAGCAGTATTTGCATTCCTCATGTTTAAAAATTGCAGTTTTGTGTATTTGATTAATAAATGAGATATTACTGTAGGATCCAGTGTTCCACAACCAGCTCTATACTCTCAGGGGAATTCTAGAGGGTGCAGGGGAGTTTGCCCAACCGGTCTACATGTGCTTTGTGGATCTGGAGAAGGCATTCGACTATGTCCCTCAGGGAGCCCTGTGCAGGGTCCTCTGGGAGTATGGGGTACCAGGCCCTTTGATGCGGGCTGTTAGGTCCCTGTACAACCAGTGCCAGAGCTTGGTCCTCATTGCCGGCAGTAAGTCAAGCTTGTTTCCGGTGAGAGTTGGACTTCGCCAAAGCTGCCCTTTGTCACCGATTCTTTTATGGACAGGATTTCTAGGCACAGCCAAGGCGGTGAGGGGATCTGCCTTGGTGACCTTAGGGTCGGAGCATTTCACAGCCGAGTGTGAAGCGGCCGAGATGAGGATCAGTGCCTCCAAATCTGAGGCCATGGTCTTGAGTTGGAAACAGAAAGAGTGCATTCTCCAGGTCAGGGATGAGGTCCTTCCACAAGTGGAGGAGTTTAAGTATCTGAGGGTCTTGTTCACGAATGAGGAAAAATTGGAGCGGGAGATCAACAGGCAGATTGGAGCTGCATCAGCAGTGATGCAGACGCCGTACCGGTCCATAGTTGTGAAAAGAGATCTGAGCCAAAAGGTTTTGATTTACCGGTCGATCTACGTCCTTACCCTCATCTATAGTCATGAGCTTTGGGGTCATGACAGAAAGAACGAGATCTCGGATACAAGGGGCTGAAATGAGCTTTCTCCGCAGGGTGGCTGGGCTCTCCCTTAGAGGGTGAGAAGCTCAGTCATCCGAGAGGGACTCAGATTAGAGCTGCTGCTCCTCCACGTCGAGAGGAGCCAGTTGGGGTGGCTCGGACATCTAGTAAGAATGTTTCCTGGACGCCTCTCTGGTGAGGTGCACCAGAGACTATTTTTCTCGGCTCGCCTGGGAATGCCTTGCGGTTCCCCCAGAAGAGCTGGACCAAGTTGCTGGGGAGAGGGAAGTCTGGGTCTCCCTGCTTAGGCTGCTGCCCCTTGCGACCCGACCCCGGATAAAGTGGCAGAAAATGGATGGATGGATATTACTGTAGGATGTCAAAAAACAAAAAGTATGTACAATAATGCACGTGTATGGAAATAATGTTTTTGCACACCAAAATAATAAATAAATAAATGAAATAAATCGGTGGGAAATTAGTTTTTACCATCACTAACACCTCTTTTGCTGTCACAAAAAAATCCAATCACAAGTTTTCCAGCTGGGAAAATGCCAAACTCGGGTTCATACAGTGTAAAATTTAAATAATTAGCCTTGAAAAAAGCATGCAAACTGATTACCTTAAAAGGTATTATGTGTTGTACTAGCCAATGCTTAGTGAGTGTTGTACAGAGTACAAACAATGCACCTGTTACATGTTATTTGTAGTCAAGTAAATCAAGTAAACTTGGGTTAATTTCAAAAAGAGGCATGAACTTCAACATTTCAGACATCATCCTCACAAATACTGATGGCGTAAACTCAGCATTAGTGGTCAGTGTAGTATTTAACAAACACACAACCTTCAGCTGCAGAGAAAGTGGTTGCTCTTACAGCCTTCAATACTAAGGGCACGCAAGTAGTATAAATTGTAAGTGCACATATAGGTAAGGTAACCCGAGGAGAATAACTACACAGTAATGTTGAGTGAGGAGCGGAAGACACACCTAGTATGCAAAATTATGGTGGCTGGATCCAATAACTTTTACTCACGAAGACTGCATTGCCCAAACATAAGGCCCACCCAAAGGGTCACTGTATAACTTGTAACTGTAAATGTAACTCAGAATATGCCAAAAACCTTAGGAACACTTAAAGTAACCAACATTCTGACAATTACTTCAGATGGTTTGTTTACCAGCAACATTTTTCTGTGTTAACATATTTAGCAGCTAGTTGTTTACAATTTAAATAGTGTTTCCTCTAGTTCTTGACCAATTCTGTTTCCCACTGCAGTAATCAACAGTTTAGAAGCATTGATATCAAGCTACTTGTCAGATCTCGCTAATATCCAATTACATTGCTCTGTTGCCCAGTTCTAATTTGCTTTAATTTGTACATTCACAAGGTAGTCTGTATGCTTTCCATTTTCCTGAATAATTTTAAGCAAATCAACCAACCAACTGTAGTTTATTTTGTTTGGAATACAATGTTTGCCAAGGAACATATGATAACTCTATCATATATTAGACTGTATTTGACCTTGTTACAAACTGCATCCATCGTTTTTGTTCAATATGGCTTTGCCCTGCCAAACTAAAGATCCAATTTTTTAATGTGATTGCTGGTGCCATAGCAATGGCATACTAAAGCCCCTGAGCAAACAAACTGAGTGAACTAATTCATATGGCCCACTGTGATTCATTGGACGCCCCATTTGGCACCAAGCAGCCTGGCCTTATTCTCAGTCCAAATAGGGCTTTGAATTATGCTTGATGCTACTGAAGCCATTGATGTCACAAAGTCTTTTTTTCCAACTCAACCAGTGGCCACTGATGGGCCCTTGAGGAACTGGGCTGTTTGTTTGAGGAGATCCAGTGCCAGTGGGAAAGACATTCAGAGTGGACGTGCTGTGCACAGGAGTGAAACCTGAACTCTTCTTTTAAACCTCTCAAGAAGATGAATGGATCCTAATCTGTGTGGTTTGCCTTTATGATGTGTGTGGCTTTCATCACACTGCATATCAGCATCTGTTCTAAATGGGCATACATTCAAATCTTGTGACCCTCAGTTCATCTTAATTTGCCACAGCTAAATATGTTTTTGTGTTTCTCTGGCTGCTGTTGTTGATTGGATGTGAGTGTACTCAGCACTCAAGTTATTTTTAGTGCCTGTGTGTGCCATGGTGCAGTGAACTATAGAGATGGCTTAAGGCAGCAACGTAACACTAAACTAATTACTTCTGTTCGCCTTACACAGCTCTGTCAAACACGTAGCTGTATTTAAAACAGGAGCAAATGAAATCCTGAATAAATTCAGTTACACCACAATTCAACCATGGAAATGAAGTGAGAAGCATTCTGGACATTCTCAATCAAAGGAAATGTTTTGTTGAGAGTCAGAGAATAGTCATTTTGTTTTGCTGGGAGTCATATTTTCACATACACACACATCACAACAGATTTTCAACTGAGGAATTTCTCCACTGAGGAAGAAAACTGTAGAATGGCCTGCCATGTATTAATGCATCTCAAATTTATTTTATGTTCATAATTGTATTCAAAAGGTGATGTATGTTAAAGCATTGCATGTGATGTGACATAATTCAAGCCTTTGATCTGATTTAATGATGAAACTGGCTGATTAGTTATTTATTAAATATTCTAATAATTACAGAAATTTCTGATTTCCATGAGCTATAAACAACATTGATCTACGGTTAAATAAAAAGGGTTGAATTATTAAATTTTTATGTAATGAATATAAAATATATTTACCGTTCTGAATTAACTAATGAACCTAATCAAGTGTTCATAATATTTTATTTTTTGAGATGCACTAGTACATTTGGACTAGAGCTGTAGCAGTAATCATTACACAAAGTGGTGGGAAAACTGGCAGATTGAGCAGAATAACACAATTAACTGTTTAATGTTCAGACAAAAAGGCAAGTATTGCTGCCTTTTAAAGTAGCATAATGTGAGAATTGGTATTTTTTGTTACTGGACTCCTACAGGTTGAGCATGTCATTCACTTTTACTCCACTGCTCCTCTACTCCACAAAAGAGATACAGAAATTAAAGAAGCATGTGGACTGAGGTGGTAGAGTAATATTGCAGAGATACTAGTGCATCTAAAAAATTTAAAATGTTGTTTAAAAGCTCATGCGTGATTTCATTTAAAAAGGTCCTATTTTATATTCAACAGTTTTACTGTTGATGAGTACTTTTTTACTGTTGATGGCTTATAGCTCATGAAATCCAGAATCTCAAATATTATAACATTGTAATTCAAATTTGAATAGAATACTAATC
The DNA here is from genome assembly GCA_034509495.1 of Acestrorhynchus altus. Taxonomy (NCBI): domain Eukaryota; kingdom Metazoa; phylum Chordata; class Actinopteri; order Characiformes; family Acestrorhynchidae; genus Acestrorhynchus; species Acestrorhynchus altus. Next base: position 34,773,312 of record CM067503.1, on the reverse strand, counting down.
ACTGTATCAACATTAAATCAAATGGCTTTACCCTCTCAGCGGCCCACACCCATATCATCCCACTGGGAATTTTCCCAGTTTTCCTAAAGGCCAATCCATCTCTGCTCGCCAGCATTGTCCTGTACACTTCATTACATGTGCATTAGCCAGCATGCCAAGTACAGACTGGGAATGATGGAGGTGATACGATGTTATTATGGGCAAGACTTATTAATGGTAAACCTCCAATAGGCTTTTGTTACATTTGACTAATTAAAAGGCATGTTTTTAGCCCCATGATCCTGTGCATATTCAGTATAAATTTTGATCAACCATAACATTATAACCACCTCCTTGTTTCTACATTCACTCTCCATTATATCAGCTTCTCTTACTACACAGGAGCAGTTTATAGTTTTTTAATTACTGGTTGCAGTCCATGTGTTTTTATGCATACTTTGTTAGCTTACTTTCACCCTGATCTTCAGTGGTCAGGACCCACAGGACCACCACACAAAAAATATCTGTTCTGTGGTGGTCCCGTGGCATCCTGACCACAGAAGATCAGGGGAAAGAGTGAAGTATGTAGAGAAACAGTCTGTAATTATAGAACTATAGAGGGTTCCAGTATGGTAAGTGTACATTAGTCATGCTAAACAGCTGCAGAAATTAAGCTATGAATTTTGTGTAGGTGCACTGGGACACAGTGACCGTCCTTGTAGATTGTTTTCATGGATGACCTTTGTGGCATCTACTGTGCCTCAAGCAAGCTTTTGGGCAACCTTGAACCCAGACTTTTATTTTCAGAATGAATGTAAAATCAGATCAGGCCTGACAGATACTGAATGGATTTATAATTTACCATGCTATTCTGATGCTGTTCTAATAATTAGTGGCATGAACCAGAAAGCAATTTTCTTTTTCGAAAGTAATGGTTTATTGCTCATATCAAGCTCTTTCACAGCAATACAGCCTGGTGTTACACAGCAAATAAATCTGCAATATTGTAAAAATAACAGAAATCATATAAAACATCTTTAGCACCCATTCCATTTTGAAAAGTCTAATTTTCCTAAATTTTTGTTTGATGTAGTTTAAAAACATACACTTTGCCTCCTAGTACCTGCAGCCTAAATATGAAAAGAACAAAAATAGTTGTGATATCAGTATTTTTTGTGGTATGTAATTTAAAACATTATCTTTACATATATATATATTTATATAATGTCTGTTAATTTTACAGCTGTTTAGCCTCACCCACTATTGATGAAGTTATAAAGAGTGTTGCTGCCTGAACTACTTTTTGAATAAAGCTGAATACAGGACAGCCAATCAGAATACAGCTTTTGTATTGATCATAAAAGAAAAGCATCTGTTTAAATGGAGAAAGAGAGGTATGGAATAGTTGTAGAAGTATGTTTGATTGTTTGTTGTAAATTAACCCTCACAAACCTCAAGTGGAAAACAAATACAAGAAAAATCTAGTCCTCAAGGAAATGCTTGTCAAATGATGTTCAGCCAACATATTTGACAATCATATCAGCAAAGCACTGTTTGCCTACATCTATTGGGGTGTTAAAGAAAAGACCATTTAAATATAGAATTCCTAATCTATATATACAATTTTTTTTATTTGGTTTGCTCCATAAAATCAATATTTATCAGTTTCAGATGATTTTCTTCATGTTTATAGCAGTACTCAAGCGTTATTTAGTCTAGTTTGTATTTGTATTTGTTTGTATGTTTATTATTTAGTGTAATTAACTACATTAAAATGATTGTATGTAGTAATTGACAAGACAGGAATGGTTTGTAGAAAGTGAGTGTACATCTTATGCCAAGTTTATTGTATACATTCTGTACAGGTTATGTGAGTCCTTTAGACCTCCCAAACAATCCATGAACCTAAGTTCATTCATGCGCCATTCACCTGGCCCCGTGTGTGCCGCAGTAAGAGCTGCATTTTCCCAGGTCTTGCAAGGAAGCCCACAGTGGCCCTAGTGTTGTAGACCTACTTTCCACAGCTCATCCACTTATCTGTGTCACTGTAAGCCCCCTGAGAATCAGAGCACACTGTGAAGCCTTCGCCATGACAGTTCATTCTAATCTCATTCAGTGTTAGAAAGAAGATGTAGCTGGCTCATTCCATGTCCCCAGGTTGAAGGTGGATGGGGTTTATCTATGCTGTAACAGTGTTGACCCACCTGTAGTTAGCTAACCAAGTCCTCCTTTTACCCATGCATTACAGAAAGTAATTTAAGTTGTTCAGCCCTCCTGTTCCAATCTTGTTGTTGCTGGTTTATGGATCCTGCCTTGATGTTAATCCTTTGAATTGTCGGATTGTTACTCATTTGCTATTTTTAGGATTCACTTAAATTCAGTAACATGCAAACATTTTGCTCTAACTAATAGGGGCTGATCTAGGCATACTTTAATGAAACAGCTTTTGGCTATTTGAAACCTGATTGAGTGCAAATCCTCGTGCCCTGTAAGTGCCGTTATCAGACTGTTGTGCCATGGAACATGAAAATTGACTATAATGCCTGTGGTTCTTGTGCTTTGACTGTTTGAGCCACTTTTTCTCCAGACATCTTCTATTGTTTTTGCCAATGCCAACAAAACCATGTGGGGAAACCACATATTTGTTTTTATAATTATGGCTGGTTAGAAACTAAACTTTGTGCAAACACATTTACTAGTACTATGCATTGTTTTTTGGTTTTAAAGCAGCATTGAACATCTGAAATTGTAATGCTCACATTATAGAAAACAAAGCCATAGTTCAACTATAAAACTGCAACCATATAAACCATTGGTTCTATTTTGTTTGGTTCCATCATTGTAAACAGAAGTAGTTGTATGTCAGCAGGTTAAGAAGAGAATATTAGTTTTGAGGTTTCCACAATCAGCTGTAATTTGCAGAATCATGCATGACATAAAACTAATGAGCCAGTTGGTGATTTCTGTGTCCAGTGGGACTTCACAAGTGCTTCGGTGGTATTTCATTACTTTGGTCTAATTCATAATTACTTATAAAATGCTGTATACTGAATACACAGATGCGATTAGAGGAAATAGAAACAGTCTCAGGCTGATAACAGAAGAAAATGCTGGATGGGATATCAGAGGGGGAAAATGACCTGTAATAAATCAAATCACAAAATAGCACACACTCATACTGTGTGATGGGCTTTTATTAGCTGTGTGTTTTTTGCTGTGGACTAGTAGGTAGTTTGAATAGTTTGCACATGATAGACTACATTTAGATGCTTATCTTCAGTGCTTCAATTAAAAACAGTTTATTTAAACTATAATAGTTTATAAAGAAAAATACATTTAAAAATATAGATTTTTAAACTACTGTAGTGTAAGAAGAGAAACACACCAGTTCCATAGCTCTGTCAAGCTCTGTTCCACATCCATAATCAAACTGGTAACAGGTACTGATGCCTGACTATCTGGTAGCCAACCCTCCAACACATACTATCCCTAAGCCTTATGTCTCATCTCCTGCAGCTGCATCAATATATATATATATATATCACACACAGCTGTATTAATGTCTTGTGAAGGTAGTTTTACATTGCAGTTTCCATGGCCACTAGCAGTATGCAGTGTAGCTAGAGTGTGAGAGGAGGTTAATTTACTCTGCTGTCACTTCATGAGCTATAAGAGCTGCTTTTTGCTAACAAATAGCCAGGGCTGTGTGATTCATAATGGTACCTACAGATAGTTTTTTACAATTGTTTGGTGTTGGGGAGGTGCAGTGAAATTTGAAAGCTTTGAAATTGGGTTTTAGGGGTAGTTTTTTCTCACACCTCATATCATGTACTACACGTGCTCTTTGGGCTATTGACTGAGAGCTGGAAGTCCACTTTGAGTATATAAACACAGTGCCAGAGAAAAAAAACTTTGTTGCCCATTGAATAATACAATTAATATGGGGAACAATCCTACTTTCAGAAGTTATACTGGTTTATGGTTCGGTGTTTTTGCCTGATAATAAGATGGAACAATAAATATAATTATGTGCAGGAGCTTATCTTGCATTTTCTTAATCAGTATGTATGAATCATTGGTATCAAAGCAATATGGGTGGACGATATGGTACCAAATCCCATTCTGAGCACTGTGATTTTTATTCAAATGTGCTGCCCTCCATCTAATTAAACAGGGCTAATTACACTGTTTGTAATTAAATAATTTTTTATAAGCAATATTTATCATGATACAATAAAATACTAGGGATGTCCAGATCAAGGTTTGCCCCAAGTCCTAACTGAGTTTTTTTTAATAATATCAGGCGATACTCTACTCTTTCTTTTTTTTAACCCAAGTTTTTCTCTCAGTTTTGGAAGTGCCGATTCCCCAACCCCACTAGCACTGTCACATGCTTCTGACACTAGGAGGGTGATACATGTGAAGTTAACCACCACCTCTTTTCAAACTGCTGACATTTTGTATCATTGCTGGGCAGCTAAAATGCTAGGAGGAAAGTGCTGGGTCCACAAAGTAGTGTGATGTGGAGAGAGAGCATGGCGAGTTTCACTCTCTCTTAGACTGAGGCTACCGATGGCAAGCAGCATGACCTGGGTTTCTAACCTGTTATTAGACCGCTGACCCACTTGGCATACTGATTCTAATCGGTATGCATTAATAATACAGCCACACAATTTAGCTGTTAATTTTCCACAATGGCTTTATACAGTTTCAGATATTAAATGTTTCTATGTTGTGCTGTAAAATAGCTCCACACTGTGAATCTAATCTATTTACATTTAGGGACGTTCCTCATGGCTGCCAGCTGGAAATGTCCTTTAACAGTGTTTTGAGGCCACCAGATGGTGTTCTGAACACCATAACTCAGAACTAGATTGACTAGCCAATACCGAACCATTAAAATGTGCCTTATTGGCCACCAATCCCGATAAACGCATCAATGACATCACTACAAAATACTGTCTGACTGTTGCCCACCCTCTAAACCAGTATGTGCAGCTTTATTTGCTTAGGGGAAACCCTGGTTACTGGTTTACTTGTTGATTGTTATCCATACTCACAAGCTTCAAGAGCAGATTGATTTAGTAGTATGCATATATGGATGCTGTGAGAATTGGAATATTGTGATTTTTTTTCCATAACGTTTTCCATAGCTCATTTTCATGAGTTATCAGACATATTGATCAAAAGGCTTGGTATATTTCACTGTATATGTAATGAATATGAACCATGACAGTTTACCTTTTAATTAAATTATGAACACACGTGAACTTTTTTATGACATTCTAATTTGTTGAGATTCACTAGTACATGGAGGGACAGGATTCTTATAAAGAATAGCTTTTACTACGACAAATATGAATTCTTACAAAAGAAGTTCAAATATAATGTTAAGTTTAATACATTCAGAATTTGTAGAAATGTTGCCTTCATGTGGATTTGAAATCTGTTTCTATTTCTCTTTTACATGATTTCTCGATATTACTAATCAGTTTCAAAGCTCCAACAAGAGACACTTCATAAAAACGTGTACACTCAAGGTCCTCCTGCAGTTCTAGTTTACAGTGATTTATTGCCCATGCTCTGAAGACCTGTGATTTAGCCAGCCTTCTTTTGTTCCTGGATCCTCAGCAGTAGGGTGACATTTGCAGTGCAGAATCGCTTGAACTTTCCACCCACAGATTTTGAACTTTACCTTTTTTAGACTGTATCTCTGATGGCTATTTAAAAGGAGGGGACCTCATGGTACTATAAATGCACTTATGAATAGAAAACCTCTGCTCTCTGTGAGTTGTTGTATAATCATCCTCTTAAATGGCACTTTGTCATGTTTTAAGTGGCTTTGAATAACATTATTGATTGAGTGTATTATGACTCATTTATTACAATGTATAAGCTGTATATGTAACTGCTGCTTCCTGCCCACGTGGAGGAACTATATAATTCCAGACCGTATTTGGACACCTGAAGTAAGGTGCTGTGGGTTAAAGATTAAATTAAATTAATTAAATTTGCACACAAATAAAATTTAGACTTGCACCTCATTCCTAATGACTCGCAACTTGCTACTAATATATTCTGAACATTGATAGTTACAGAAAGAGACTGTATTTTGTTGATTTGGGACACAGCTACATTCTTGCGATCACAACATCTAGCTAGAGCAAGCGTGAAATCGGTAAGCGGCACCAAATAATGAGTATTGTCCACTTCATTGCTGTTAAACATGTATCTGGTTTGGCAACAGAAATGAACACAATGAGAATTAAATATGGTCATCAGCTTCAGAATTTCCACATTATTGCATGTTATGTAATAGCAGTAATAAATAAAATGCCTGCTGCATCTGTAGCTTCTGATGGGCTCATGTTCTTTTAGCATTGTATAACATTTGTGATCCCTTGATGGTCTATTTGTATTAGCTCTCTTTTTGCAGCTAATGGGGCTTCTATACTGAACCTGAAAGACAGATAATTGATTCTTCTAATAAGCAATTTGACATGCAGCATTGTCACTTTCAAACCGTCATCATAATAAATTGGTGGCCATTCTACGTTGTTCTCTCTCCTGATGAAATCTAAGAAAAGGGAAATGAAAAAAAAGCTGACAGCCTCCACACAATCAGCTCACCAACAGACCAGGCTGGTTCTATCATATCAGGCCATGCAGGTGTAGGTCTTCTGCATTGTTCATGCTCGTACTGACCAAACAATAACTGTGCCATTGCAGTCATCAGTCAAATGAACAAAGAGAAACTACTACAAAAGGGTAGCCATGAGCTACTTGTGTGAGTGTGACCTCATTCTTCTTTAAAGCAGCTGCCTGACTCTGGACATTGTCCCTAATGCTGCTGTTTAAAAGCAGTTATCAGTCTTTGTTTTTTTATTTATTTATTTTTTATTAACTCTAAACAAGATACATACATAACAGGGTTTTTACATAACCTTGTGTTTTAACCCTCTGTTTTTTCAGTTCCCTCACTATGCTTCACCTGTTCTCTCAGCTCCTCCTCTACTCTGCTCCCTTTTACCCGCATTTGCCCTCTAACATATGCATTATGGAGTAGGCATGAGAACTTGTGTGTATAAAGAAGAAATGAAAAACAAATTTCAATATGTTTAAATATAGTAAAAAAGGAGGTCCTATGAGATCACCTCACTTTGTCACTGTTCTCTCAAGGCTGAACATGGTTTTCAAGGCTGGATGTGTTGAAAGTAACCCTGCCACTGCAACAAACTAAGGTTGTCTTAAATGTCATCTATATATAGCCAGTGAAAGTGAAGGTAAGATGACTGAGAGCCTTGGTTGTCACTGTGTGGCGGAAAGCAGTGGCATAGTGTAGGGATGCTTGTTAAGGTCTTTGTTATTGTCATTAAAATATTAACCTTTTTCACATCCAGGTAGATTTAAATATTAAAATATTTAAATATGTTATTGCAGTTTTAATACATAGAAAAATAACTACTTTTTATTTGAGGTCCATAATATGCAGCTCTATCTAAGGGATGGTCATGACTGCTGGATTATTGAAATCAGGCTTTTCTCTGTGATTCTCCAGAATTATTCAGTGAGCAACTGTTATTTAGATCAGTCTACCTGCAAGGATGAAGCTCAGGAGACCAGAGGGCCTCATTTTCCATTTATTATGAAACCTAACCTATTTTTGTGTTAATTGTTGTTTTATTCTGTATGTAAATAAGTCCCATAAGTTCGAACTACATTAATTGATGTAATGTGAATAAAAAAAGAAAAAAAACATGCTTGCATATTCATTATGTAGAATTTGACAGCTTATAAGCCCATTGAGTGAAGTGGCACTTCATTAGAAAAATCAGGCTAAGCGTTTCTGTGTAATCAGCTTGAAGAGCAGTTGATCTGCAATGACTCCTTTGATCTTTTTTGAGATTGAATAATAATAAATATAAAATATTAACTTCCCTCCATAAGGTATGTAATAACATCAAGTGAAGTCATGTAAAATACATGTAAAATACAGTTTTGCAAAAAAGAAGAACAGGGATATACAGTGATTCAGTGAGTCATGTTGGTGTTAACAGATAAAAATGTTTTAGAAAATATCTGGACAGATGATTACATTTGAAACTGATATTTATATTGGATTTATTTATTGATCTCCAACAAGCAAATTGTCACAGGCAAACAATGATTCACTAGGGCTGGACAGTACATCAATTTATATATCTATATCGGAATATAAACAGAGCAAGACATGGGCTGAGGCGATTGCTCCCTCACTGCTCCTTTCTGCCCTGAATTTTCACGTGCACACTATGGACGGGGAATTAGTGTGTATAAAGAAGAAATAAAGCAAAGATGAGCACATCAAATCTTGGTAGGAAGACAAAGCTTTGGTGCTGCCACTGAGTGTTCTCAGAACAGGTTGGACAGCAGATGTCAAGGCTCATGAAGGTGTATTCTAACTGAAATAGTTAGATGTAGTAGCTGGGAGCCGGCCCATTCTGAACTTTAAAATCCCATAATAAAGCTTCAAATTGAATTCTATATTGGATGGAAAGCCAGGCATTGGCTTTGCTAGTAGTATTGGTGTAAGCATTGCTGCTAGCATTGGTGTAAGCATTCTAACTGCTGCATTTTGGATCAACTGTAGCCATGCCAGGGAGGACTGGTTGACCACAAGAAGCACTGAGTTACAGTACTCCAAACAGGATGAAATAAACACATGCATCCTTCTTTACTGACAAGGATGACTTCTCAGAAGCAGAAAAAATGCTTTTTATAACAAACTTATAATACATATAGTGTATCGGTAAAATGAGAGTGTGATCATTTCTCCAGCGTTAAAAATCATCCTTTAATGATCATGGATATTTCCTCAGGTAAGGAGACATCAGTATAATTGCTTATTTAGTGTTGGCTTAAAGCTCTTGATGTTCTATTACCTTTAGTTTTGTAACTAATTTATTATGAGCTGGCCAAGAACAAATTTCTTGATTCTTGAGATTTTTCTTTCTTTTCTGCTAGATTAAGTTTGCTAGTTTCTTTCTTAGTGTAAGCTCTTTACCCAACATACACTGTTTATGGAAATGTTCTGTTTCCAATCTTTCCATAAACACTGCCACACCAGTGATGCTCCAACTTCTTGCTGGCATTTTCCATTCTACCTTAAATAGTGCAGAACTAACAGGAGGCACAATGTAACTGTGGAGTTATTTAAAGTTTAATTTCAGCTGTGAGATAAGTGCACTGCAAAATTTTTGTGTTCTTTATTTTTTAATCTTGTTTGAAGGCATTTTATATCTGTCAGATCCAGTGAGAAAATGTGGTACTACTTAATTAAAACATCCAATAAATATACACTGCCAGTGTACTTTTTCATAATGGCAGTGAAATCACTGTGATTTAAAACAGTTTAAATTAAGTTGTACTTTTTAATGTATGTTTATAATAAAGATTAATTTGATAGCACATGGTTTACATAGGTCTAGAAACCCATATGAAACCTATTTACACAATTACACTGTTTTTAAAATGTTTTAAATGTATTTCAAATGCATTGCATTTCATTCCAAAATACATTTCACACCTTAAAATGTATTCCAGAAAATATGGTCTATATATCAAATATATTTTAAAATACATTCATATGAAATATATAATGAAGTAATAAACACAGATATGTATCTTAAAGTATTAGCAAATGCACATTTAACATTGTAACACGTATGTATATGTATATGTATGTATATATATGAAAAATGATATATATATATATATAGATATAAAAAATTATATATATATACACAATTTTTCATTTTAATACATAACAAAAATAGATTTACTAATATAATTTTGGATTTTTCAGCTTTGTGACCATCTTTTTCTCCATGTCTTCTCTCATCAATGATGTAATCATCAGGAACTAAGCTTTAAGCATAGATCTGTAGTTTCAACTATGCAACTTAACTACAGTAGTTGTGATTGTTTTTTTTGAACTACTTTTGTTACTTTATGATGGTCCGGACTTTGTAAGTTTCCAATGTAGTTACGTCCTTAGTTCCAACCACGGTTTTGGGAAACAGCTGCATTGCAGCTGCTGCAGTCCAGCCACTTAGTTTGCTAATATAGCTGTAGGAAAGTGCACCCCTGAGTGGGCTGCAGGGGGCTAAAGCATTAAAAATATACAACAGTTAATTCTGACCTCACAATCTAATTGGTTGAGAAATGTTCTAACCTGGAACAGTTTTAGTGTGAGAATGCCATGCACAAATATCAGCAGGGCATTCTCACACAAAAGCTGTCCCAGATAGCAAAAAGTATCCTTTTTGTTTCCAAAAAAGATCAGTGTTAACATTTGGAAGGGAACACTTGTACATCGAACCGTATCTGTTTTGAACTCTGACCTTTATATTTCTGTTTTCCTTGTCTGGTCCAGCTCTGGTCAGGTCTTATGTGTTACACCTTGCATTCTAATGTCTTCCCAGCAACTCACCAGTGTTAAATCAGTACTAGTAGATTTCAGTTACCACTTATCAGTGCTGATTTAACACTGGTGAGTTTACTGTGTAGCAACAGCATTAAACACTAATACTATTCTATTATACTATATACTATAGCCAAATTCTACATATACATATACTCTATACATATTACATTAGAATTTAAATTGTTACTAACTTATATTAAGACAACAGTATTTACTGTTTTAAGTTTTGTCCTATAAGAATAACTAGCTAGTTTAACTGCTTGTCTATGTTTAAATACATCACAATACACTCACAACCCACTCTGGTCCTGGAGTCAATCTACTTATTTTATACATGTGTTTTTTAGCAACACCCAGTTTGACTTTTGCTAATGACATTAACTACACCAGGCATCAAGTAAAGGAAAACCGTAAAATATGCAGGCCATAGGTCCAGGACCAGTGCAGGTGAACTCTTTGTAAATATAAACTTCACTTCACAAATTAATCAAGTCATTAAATACAATTTTAATTACAATTAAATACAAATACAGGGTATTTATGTTTGCAAAACCTTGAGACCCTGTATGCCTAGTTACAGCATTAGAAAAATGGCTGAGCAAAATGCCACCTGCCTTTTATTCAATGCACCTGCCTTTTATTACATCCCAAAAAAACAGCATGCACATCAGAGTTCTCTAGGACTAAACCAGCTAGCAACTATGCCTCCCCAGATATGCAAAGGGGCTGGCACAAGTCGCATATACATCAACCACTGCTTACGAGCCACAGCAGTTTCTGATGCTGGTCTCAAGACAAAATAGATTATGTCCATTACTGGACAAGATATATGCTAATACGGTTATCAAACAACCATCTGAAAGCTTGTTAAAAAGCTATTGGAGACCCACGCTAGCTTACAGAATAATTGTGAAGCGCTCAGTGCAGAACATGACCCAGCTGAAACAGTCCAGAAACCACCTACGAAGCAATCGCACGTCCCACATTTTTGAATGTAAGTGTGCAGATTAATATATACAAATAAAATAATAAGTAACCAAATTATATACTTATAATTATCTTATTTTTAGATTCTTTTGGCATGTCCTTTCATCTTTACAATTTTGATTTCAAGCTAATGTTCGTGGTGTTAGCCTGTATAAATCATATGCTATTTTATAGCCTTCTATACTGAGACAATCCAGGGAACTGTTACAGTTTACTTGTTGTGGAACAACTTTTTGATGGAAGGCAGCATCAGTATTAAGGCATATTCACTATGAATTTCAGGGGTTCTTGATTTATTTTCTTAATTCATTTTGTATTACATAAAATCAATTTGTTGTATAAAAGCAGTAAAACACTTGAGGTCATGTGTTTTCACAAATAACATCATGGCATTGTGGAATAACAACACTCACTCTTCTGTTCTGTTGCTTAAATTATGTTGGTAAATACTAATTCTGTGGCATATCATAACTACTATTCAAATTTGATCTAATATTAAATATTTAAAACCAGTGGACAGAGGCTTCAGTTATACAGCCTTTTGTTCTTTATATTTTTAAAGTATTTTCTTTAAAAAGAAAATTCTCCTCTTCTTTGTAAAAGAGCTGTGGTTTTGCCACATTGAGTGTTCAGGATCTTCACTCTGATTAGGGAAATATGTGTGCTGTGTTAAGGAGCAGCTGAAGATATTTTCAGAAGAGTGCTATTTTAATGTTTGTTATATTGGCTTTGCATGGATTAACACAGGATTAACCTTGCTTGCTTGTTTGACTTTATAAAGTAAATGCCAGCTGTTATCAAGCCAAAACTCAGCATGTAACCATATTGTGTGTATTTTGTGGTTTTTGATTTGTTGTAAGTCCCCTCTATTGAACCGCAATTCAATCCAGCCAGTTAAAATGCTTAAATGACCCTATTGCATGCTATACCCAGGCACAGATGTTTGTCAGATCCCACTGTGGCTGGAAAATGTGTTAAATGATGCCCGTTGAGACATGAGCGCAGGTGTGTGTCAGCGGTGTTGATTTTGACAAGTCCTCTGCTGCTGGTGTCATAGCAGGCCTTGGGTATGCCTATGAAAACTGATTAGAGGCGGTTGTTTTTTTGTCCAACACATGGGCTGTGGAAATATTGGAGAGACACCAGGACTAATGTTTTTCTTTTTTGAGTTAATGGGTCAAAAATGTACCGATAGACCATGATGTGTTAGTCTGAAAGTGCCAATATAATCAATTATAATCATATTTACTGACATTTCTCATCATAAATAATTAATAAGTTTGTTCTAACAATGACCTGTGAATAGTTATTATTTTAGATTATATATTATTTTATTTATTTCTTTTTCAATGTATTATTTTATACAGTTACTAATATGAAAATATAAAGCAACCAAACTGACTAGTTATCTGTCATGCTCTGTATATTTGTTGCCAAAACTAGTCTGCAATGAAATAAAATAATCCACACATTTACTAATCAGTTACACAGAATCATGTGTAGTGTAGGGAGGTACCATGTAACACCTTTGAGTAAGTCCAACTTGAAATTTCCACTCCAACCCAGATAATAAAGCGCTTTTGAACAGTGACTCAGCAGTCACAAAGCACATGGAGGCTGTGAAAATCAGTCACAGGAATATTTCTTATTAATTTATTCACAATACTTGACAATAGTTGCATACATACTTGAGCATTGCATGATATTGGAAAAAAAACTACATTGCTATATTTTTGTGATTTTTCAATGTTTAAAAATACAGGATATTTTTTGCCACCTTGCTCCAGAAGTCATTGATCCAACATGTCAAACCCCTGGAGTAAAATTAAGGATATAAGGCAGATATAATGTTTCTCTACTTGATTGTGGACAATGAGAACATCCTGCAGTTTGACTATTGCATATGCATACATTGTAATGGTGATGCTTAAACAATATAAAAAACATAAAAAATTTCTGCATACAAATTGGGTAAATTATGTGACCATAATCTATATATATATACTTTTAAGGTGGCTGTGCTGCAAATTGAAAGACTTGTGCTTATATGAAGATCTATGTGGTGCAAAGTCTGGTGTTGATAGGGGGGTGGGGGTGAAGGAACTGTGGAGTGGGTGAGTAGAATCTCTCTGTCTGTCTGTCTCTGCTGGTGATGAATTGACATAAGTTGTTTGAAGAGAGGCATGACTGTTGGAAGGCCTGTTGGAGCTTCTTTTCCTAAGTGCTGTGCTCACACTAACATTGACAGTCACCCTGGACAACAACCAAGAGTGTGTGCGTGTGTGTGTGCGTGTGCATGCGTGCGTGTGTGTGTGTGTGCATGCATGCATGCATTTGTTTGTGTGTGCTTCAAAGTGCCTACCCTGCCATGTGCTATAGATCACACAGACGTGCACACGTGCACACACACAGTCACATAGTAAAGCTCTTCGAAAAGACACACTGAGCCGTTAAGAATGTGGCTTTAGCAGAGAGGACCAGAGGCAGCTGGCTGCAGCTGAGGTGTGTCAGGATCGATTAGGTTCAGGGTGTTTGCTTCTAAGCCACAGGGTTATAGATAGTGTTTCAGCAGCATCATGGAGCACTTTTTTGCAAAGAGGGTACCCACACACCACCAACCTGTGTTGTCATTAGAAACCACTGAAAAATGATTTTAGAACCAGCTAATCCCTTCAAAGGATGGACAGACAGACAGACAGATAGATACCCCGGTAGTTTAACAGTACAGCATATATGTTATTGGCACCAATACCTATATAGTGTCAGTATCTCTGTAACATTAGAGTAGTGTAAGATAGATAGTCTTTTTTGCAAATGCAGATGGACAGATAGACAGGAAGATAGATAGCCATGTTGAATTACAATACAGTGTATGCAGTATTAGTACTAATGTGGATACAGTGTTAGTATCCTTGCAACACCAGATCATCCCCTTGGAACTTTTATCTGAAAATTTTGACAGGAAATAAAGATTTGTATTATACCTTCTTAAAATGTCACCTTATTATGTTAAACAACTTTGTTGTTGGTTTGACATTACAAGGTCACATAACAGTTCAGTTTTAATGGTTAAACTAATGGTTCCTACCTTAAAATGACCTCTGAAAATCATTGCTTCTTTCTTTGTTTTGTCATTTATATAGAACCTTATAATTCCAAGGATAAATTAAATGTTTAGGACTAGAAGATTCTATCTGTGTTTGACCTGTTCCAAAAAAGCTCATTTATATACTTGATGGGATTTCGATTTTGCATATTTAGAAAAATATTAGTGTGTCTGTTTCATGTATAATAGAAACTTGTTCCATACAATCACTATTTGGAATGCAAAATCCCAATCTCAAACTGCTCCAAACACAGATAGAACCTTATAGAAATGTACAGATACTAATGCTAGCTAGATAGCTAGATAGAAAGAGAGACAGACAGACAGACATTTAGATCAATGGGGCAGAGCCAGATATTTTAAACAGCCAGGAATTAGCCCAAATGTTCAGAACCATTTGCCCATTTACAGCAGCAAACTCTTTTTCAAGCCATCCAAGACAAACTTCCTAAACAAATCAGTATGTTATATGTGCAAAACATAATAGTTGCTAATTTTAATTTCTGCCCCCTATACAGAGGAAAACATTGTCTAAGGTCTCATTTAAACAGTACAGTACAGATTTGGCAAAAACTAATAACGAAACTAATGTTGACAACTAATATTACTACTCTTACTACTAAATTTAATACCTCATTTGATTAATGTTTGTAGTAGTATTTTCAGATTTCTCCGAAGTGATCACAAATAGTGTTAAAAAAATAAGTCTTCAAATGTATCAAAATTAAATAAAATACTTGCAGAAGAACCTTTGCTCTTTACATTTTTATTTTAAATTTCTGTACAGTAAAACAAAACTTGTACTAGTACCAAAAACGTACCAGCTGGGTTGTTCAAAACCAAGTTATAAAATTAAAGATATTTTTTTATTTTAGCTAAAAATGTTGCCTCAAAACATATTTAACATTGCTAAATATGTAAACAAAAAATGCTTAATTTTGCATCACTTAGCACAGTAACTTTGCCATCTTTAACTTATTGACAAATATATTACAAAAAATGTTATAAATAAAACTGAAAAAGTGTATCTGAAAAAAATTTGGTGGGCAAATTTATTGGCCTTAAGCTCCATAAGCCACCACCTTGTTCCACCCCTGTAGATTAACAATACAATAACTTTTGTTAGCTTGGAGCTAAGTGTTTAGCATGGGGCTATAATATTAGCTTGTGGCTATGCTGAATGCTGTCATGCTTCTGTTCAGTCATGTTTACTTTCAGTCCTTGTTCATCTTAGTTTGTCTTGTTTTTGGTTTACCATGTGCTTTTTAAATGTGCTTCTCCAGCACATGGTTCAGTTGTGTTTCTTGTCTTGTCTCCCAAGATCCACACTGTCATTAGTGATCCCACCTCTGCCTTCTTTGTAGCCCTGCCTTCTCTAGTCTCTTTCTGTGATAAGTAGCCCTTTGTTCCAGCATCTCTTTTTCTGTCATTGTGCGTGTGCTTGTTCACTGGTTTCACGTTTGAACCTGGTTGTCTCAGTATCCTGGTCTGTTTGGTTTAGTTCAGTTTTGTCCAAGTGTTTTAAATTATTTATTCTTTTCTGTTTGTTTTTTTCTAGTCTGTTGCATGTTCTGTTTTATTTAGTATTTTGTTTCTTTGTAAACCATGCCTTATACCCTGCATTTTTGTCTGCCTCCTGCACTCTCGCCATTTGTGACAAATGCTCTAGTAAAGTGAATTTAAATGAAGAGAAGTCATTTCATTTATGGTTTTAAATTAAAAAATAAGTTAAAGACTTAATTCTTCTCCCAGTACTGGTTCCACTGCCCCAGGTTTTAGGTTAGCCAAGTCTAAAAATAGCCCTGGACAGCCTCTCAGAATAGCTCCTGTTGACTGATGGGGCTTGATTAAATTCTAAATCTTGCTCCATCCAACAGGTGATTATCCCTACTCCTCAAATAAACCCGGCTTGGGATGGAGCACCATCTGTTCAATGGGTTAGCAGGCTTTCACTCACATGGAAAGTAAAAGTAATACTGTTGGAAAGGGAGAGTGTGAGAGAGAATGGATGTGCTTGTGTGTCTTGTGAGAAAGTCTAGGGATTACTGTAGTAGGGCAGAATAACAGTTTCTGAGAACACTAGCATGTTCATTGGTCTCTCCTGCCTCAGATCTCTCTCAGATTAATGGCACAGACTGACCTGTGGTGTTGTCTGCTGCACTATAATGGAAGGGCTTTATGTGAGTGCACACTGCAAAAAACAAGATGCATAGAAAGTTCTTGATTCAAGTGTGTAGAGCATACAGACTCCAAATACATGGCTAGCAACCTCCCTTAGGATTTTCATTTACAGTCAATACTATTTAACCTTTTTTATAAAAATGAAACAATAAGGTGTTATATATTTTATTTATTTATATTTATTTTACAACTACTTTGAAGGTTAACACTTACAACACAAAATCTGCACTTTGTGGGCAGTTATGTGCTTTTCTAGGCTTCATATCTCAGAATGAGAGTAACCTATAAAGGAGCTTCCTGTGCACTTGTACATGCTTGACTTGCACTCAGACTCAAACTGATCAGTGAGAAGGGATGACATCACTGACCCAGATATTGAAAATGAGAAGGAAGGGGCTGTTTGCACAGTGTTCTCATTTCAGAATAAAGGTCCTGAGAAGGGATAATACTAATACACATTTAACTAAATTTATTTTCATTTATTTATTTTTATAAATAAATATTAAGTAAGTAATAAATAAAGATTAAGTAAAAAATGGGTTCTAAAAGTTAGCTGATCATAGCAAATACTCAAAATCAGTGTTTTTTTACCCTGGGCCTGGTGGCATATTTTTGAGGATTCCTTACTCTAACACACCTCCTGCAATTCAGAAAGAGCTTGTTAATGAGCTAATTGAATAAAGCATATTGGGAAGGCATATAATGAGTTGAATAAGGCATATTGGCAAGCACAAAAATGACCTGAACAGTGGGGCCTCCAGGACCCAAACATTGCTCTCGATTGGGTCTAGGGATGTAGAGCAGCCCCCAGCTGTCATTCAGTGAGCATCTGACAAGGAAATGGTAATAAAGGTAAAAATGCTTGTTGAGAACCGAGTAAATCAATGATGTGTTTATGTAACTACTGAGAATGCTTAATCCCAAACTTCTGCTATTGATTTCAGAGAGTTGTTGTTGCTGATGCTTTTAAGAGAACCCTAAAATTGTTTTATTATAAAATAATAAAAAACATGCTGAATTGATTTAAGTTTACTTTTCTCTGCCAGTTGCTTTAGAAATATACCATGCCAGGCAGACTGTTAAAAGCAGAGACTTTTTGAGACAAAAAGTTAAAAGCAAGTATAATGTGAGTGGTGGGTCAGCACTGACATTGACATTTGTGGTGTGTTAAGGTTGTGCTGGTGTGTCCAGCAGTTCTGCTGGAGTGTCCTCAGTGTCACTGCTGGACTGAGAATAGTACACCAACTAGAAATATCCAGCCAACAGTGTCCAGTGGGCAGTGTCCTGTGAGAACTGATGAGACTAGAGGATGTCCAACGCAAACTGTACAGAAATGGATGAGCTTCTGTCTCTGAGTTTACATGTACAAAGTGTAACAATTACATAGGAGTGTCTAATAGAGTGGACACAATGTTTAAACACTCCAGCAGCACTCGTGTCTGATCCACTTGTACAAGTGCAACACACGAACACACCATGTCAGTGTCACTGCAGTGCTGAGAATGACCCACCACCCACACAATACCTGCTCTGTCATGGTCCTGTGGGGTCCTGACCATTGAAGATCAGGGTGAAAAGAGGCCTTATACCCTGCATCAGATGGACTACAGTCTGTAATTATTGAACTACAAGAGCTGATAAATTGGACAGTAAATGTAGAAACAATGAGGTGGTCATAATAGCATGGTTGATCAGTGTATTGTTGTTGATCAGTGTATAAGGAAATAACAATAAACCGCAAAAGACAAAATAATTCAAGTCATGAACGAAAGCACATCAGCACTGTCCAGGAAGTCATTGCAGAGGTAGTGTGTCACGCACACGCAATTATAAAAGCAGAATAATCCAACATCGATCAGATGATTTATTCAAGGAAGTCCAGCTCATTGCAAAGATTTTGAATGGACCCTCATCAGTCGAAATAACAGACGAATGTATAGCTTCTGTGAAGCTGCTTCAATTTACACTGCTTTTCTATTGAGATTATACCTTTGGATATAGATATAGGAAAATGTGAGGAGCTGGCTTGGTAGCAGTGGAGGACAGACACAATACAATGAATAAAAAAGTTTCAGGCATAGATAGAGGAATTTTCAAAGCCAGATTAAATCAACTGAGTCATGCTGAGGATTATTTTACATACTAAATGAAAAGGAAAAAGTCTAAAATATAGAAGTAAAAGATGTCTGCATTACATTTACTGTATGTGCAAATGTTTGTGAACTCTCCTTCTAATAAATGTAAATATTTATAGTTAATGCAAATGCACTGAGAGCTTGTGTAGTCCATTTAGAGAGGTATTGCCAATAGAATAGCACTCTATGGACCAGCATAACTTATTGACACTACACCTAATGACATCATTGAGCTGTGGATGAGCTGAGGATGAACTGTGGAGTTGAAAATGAAGTGTGGTAGTCATCCAACATCTTCAGTAACATTCTTGTCATGGAATGCAAGGAAATCCTAACAGCAATGTTCCAAAATCCCTGGACAGAAGACAGTAACTCCAAAAATAGCTGGATAAACTTTATTAATACCTGCCTATAGTGTAGAAGAGAATTGGAAGGGAATATTTATTTTAAATGACATTGATTTCTTTCTCTTTTTTTTTTCTTTTTTCATTCATTCATTCATTGCAATACTTTAAGTGGCCCAAAAGCAGTCAGTGTTATTTGTCAGTAAAGTCATAGCCTAACATATCAATCTGAAACATGAAACAGAATCAGGAGTGTTTTTCTGTACTACAGGTCCAGTCATTCTCATTGATTTGATCTGATTTGATTTAATTTGATTTATTAATTTTTAAATAACAGGGAAAATACATATTAATCAACATCATTATATCAGAATGTAAATTTGCCAAATTTATTTTCATCTGCCTCCTTGGGCATTGAGAGGACTAAAGAAAATTTCTTTTAAAGGTGTTATCTAATAGACATGGTTAAATCTGAAGACATGGAGGTTGGTTTTCATTTGACTTTATGCAAACTAAGATTAAGTGTGTTTTTAGCCCTTTTCACAGTTTAATCAAACTCTGGTGCATTTAAATTCTTGCTGCAGCTCATTTAGACAGGTGGGAAAACAGAAATAGCACACAGGTGCAGATCTGAACAACCACTCAAAACCCTTTAGAGGAGGTGGTCTCAGGCCGTTCCCAAACAAAGAAGTTTTGATTGTAGTGTAAACGTGATCCAACCTCTATCTGACCCAAATATCAAGTGTATTCTGTAGGTTTGAGCTGAACTGCTTTGTAAGCGTAGTTTAAACTGATAAATTGATCACATAATAACTCTCTGCCACTGCTCCATGTTAAACTGCATAGAAATTGGCACTGATCCTAAACACAGCATCTTCTTTCTGTAGTTATTTTCTTGGTGGTTACATTTTTCTTTGTGTTTAAGCAATTCAGACAATCTGAAAATGCACCAAGTTCACAAGATTGTAAACTGATGAATGGAAAAATAAAACAATATCTATATAATCTCTTGCAGATGATGCTATGAGGAGAAGGTCCAGAGATGACTGATGTGGAGCCTGTTGTCACTGACTTTGCCGCCACAGGTCGGACTGGTCGGCGGAATGCTATGCCTGATATATTAGGATCCAATGCGGGACCTGGAGCAGCAGAGCTCCCGAACAAACTGGCTGAGCTTTCTGTTGGAGGTATGCTAACTGTCAGGCATTCCCTTCTGTTTAATCACTGAATGATATTCCATAACTAGGGCAGGGGTGTCAGACACTGGTCAGTGTGGCTGCAGGTTTTCATTCTAAACAACCAGTGATTTCATTCACCTAATCTCACCTAATCAATCAAACCTGCAGCCACCCCAGGAGGAACCTAGAAGAGTCTAGGTAGAGTAGTTAATGTGGGCCAAAGGGTCCATGGATGGGACAGGGAAGTATGACAGGCATTTTGTTATTGTATTACCATTTTAATGATTTGCATCATACCACATTATGTGCACGTTATGAAAGGAATTACACTTCAAAAAGGTCTTTAGATTTTGTTTAACATTTTTGTCCTCTCTTCATAGAAGTACTGTTTTCTGCAGAGCTCAAAGATAGTACATGATGTATGTTCATGTTTCAAAACAAAAAAAGGGTTCAAGGTTTAAATTTTGTTTTAAAGACATGTTGAATCTGGCTGTGTGATTTATAAATCTGTCCTCCTATATTGTAACATAGAATGACTCCTCAGTTCACTTTGTCAAGTAGTTAGATTAATAGTGAGCCTCCAAACAGCTGCTACTGTTATTATAGCCTGAACACTGTACATTTCTCAGAAAAAATGAATCACATTCCATTACATAACTACACACCCCAGGAGAAGCATATTGTCACTGTCAAGGACTTTCAATGGACGACATTATAAAGATTCATTTTGGAGCATTTCTATTGGTCCATTCATCATCAAGTGTGAGATTAAAATTATTTCAGATGCACAAATTAAGATTTGTTTTTGAATGACTTTTATAATGCAGACAAATGGAGATTGTCTGATAATGAGTGAATTTTGGTCAGCGTGCGACAACCTGCAGTGCTTTAGCCTTTAGCATCAAAGCAGGTAAACCTTTGATCATTGTGAGTGGTGTTTCGTTAGTAATTGTGCTGGAAGCCCTTTTCTCATGATAGGTTCAGTAATTAATTTAAACCATTATGCACATCAGATAAAGAAATTATACTTTAGTTCTTATTAAAAAATAAAAAACAAGAAAAGATCAGTGCAATTAAATAGACAGATATTCTTATACAATTAAACAATAGTTTGGTTAAAAATCTAATTGTGCAGATTTCACTTTTCACCTAAATGTACAAGACGTTTGGTGCAAAAGCTAAGGATTGTGTGAACTGCAGGCCTAAACTTTCACATATTTGTCTCCGACCATATCAAGTATAGTAATCCCTAATAAACTTGCTTATGTGGTTTTTGTCACTATATGGCACACTGTTATGTATAATTATACCAGTTGCTTCTGACACCACAGTGGCTGAGACATTCTAGTCATTCCGATATTGAAAGATAATGACTTCAAATTATACTGTCACATACACATACCCCAGCAACAACACTATCACTTACCACACAAAAACACCAACCATAACAAAGCAGCATCGTTATAAATACAAGCATGACAGCCAATATAAATTATAATACGGTCATAAACTCTGCTGAAGTATAATGAACAATAATTGATTAATTCTTGTTTTAATCATAAATGAAGATTAAAGCGAATGATTTGGTAAAGAGGGTACATTGTGTGAATTGAGACAAATAATCAGCCAATCAGAAGAAGCATTATGTGCTACACAAGTTAATAATTAGAATGCAGCAGTGGAATTAACATAACATAACGTAACATTGCTTAATGTTTAAGCCACTGCTCATCATGGAATTTATGTAACAGAACTGTGGTATAATCACATTCCCTCTGTATTATTACAATAAGACATGGGCAGAAGTCTGTTGCTTGACTAAAAACAGTCATCTTTACTTTTGTGGTAACAGTTTACAATAAGAGTACCTCTATTAGCAGTACTTATGGCAGTAATGAACATTATTAATAATAATAGTATATTAATGTCTCAACTAATTATTGACACTATTCAATACATTATTAAGCATTAATAAATATTTGAGTAATGAATAAAGTTGCACTCACAGTGCATCTGGGAAGTATTCACAGCGTTTCACTTTTTGCACATTTTATGTTACAGCCTTATTCAAAAATGGATTCAACTATTTTTTCCCTCAATCTTCTACACATAATATCCCATGGTGACAAAGAGAGAAGATTTGTTTGACGTTTCTGAGAATTTATTTAAAAAAAAAAACAGACATAATTATTCACAGCCTTTGCCATGACCCTCAATTGAGCTCAGGTGCATCCTGTTTCCACTGATCATCTTTCACATGTTTCTCCAGCTTGATTGGAATACATCCGTGATAATTTCAGTTAATTGGACATGATTTGGAAAGGCGCCCACCTGTTTATATAAGGTCCTATAGTAGGCAATGCACGTCAGAGCACTAACCAACCCATGAGGTCTAAGGATTTTCTGTAGATCTCCAAGACAGGATTGAGACACAGATCTGGGGAAGGGTATAGAAAAATTTCTGCTGCATTGAAGGTCAGAACTACAGTACTATAATTAGAGGCAAAATTTAGACCCAGCTTGTCTAAACATGTCTGTTAATTTGACTTGTATTGCTTTAAGATGAAACCTGAAGGTGCAGCAACGTACTGTCTCACTGCATATTTATAATTTCTATTTCTGTACACATACTCTTTCACAGGTGATGGTGAACAGGACGCAGAGGGGTCATCTTCAGGTGACAAAGTCAAGGACTCGGGCGAGGATAAGGCAGAGGGAACATAACTTCACCCACTTACAACCCTGAATTCAACTCGAGAGAGGAGCAAAGACAATGTCACTGTCTACCTCCCCTCCAGCCCCAATGACCAGTCTACTGTTATGGCCACGCTCTAAGCTATGCAAGGCCACTCTGATGCAGGCCGATGGAGGACATCCATCACCCCATAGGATTTTCATTGAAATCCCCTATATTTTCAGAGGGCCAGCATATAGTTCAAATGCAGGCTGAAGATTTCAGTCGTGTCAAAGAGACCAAAGCAGTCACCTTAAGGAATGCTTAACGGCAGGAAGGTCTTATGGAAACAGATGGGACACTTAAAAAAAGGGGAAAAAAGGGACCTGTTGAATTATCTACAGGAATCATCGCTGAATGTTGGTGTGTAGTTGTGAGAATGTCTGATTTTTTTGCACAACAGAAGTCAAAACATTCCATCTGGTGATGTAAGTCCAATTTTTACCTTCAATTAGTGGTTGGTCATTTGTGGTCAGCACCACAGCATCTATGTTGTGGGTTTTTTACTGTAAAAATGTGCTTTGTTAGCATTTTGGTGAGAAGTGTTTGTGGGACATGTAAATATGGAGCTGTACATGATGTCTGCTGACTTTATGTTGTCTGCTGCTGTTGGATGTTGTGTCTGATATTGTATTGCTGAGACTGTAATCATCAGTTTTGGTTGTGAGGTCTGTGTAATGGCTTTGTTCAAGACCATTTCCCTCAGCGCTGTCAGTAGCACTGCAAAAGAAAATTCTTAAAGGTTGATTTTGTCTTTTCTTTTACTTTTTCACTCTGTGTAAATATAGACTTATACACTAAACAAGCTGTGCGAAATCAGGTGTAATTTGTTTCTTAATCTCATTCTGAATCCCCTGTATTGTCCCTTGTAAGCTATGTAAAAAATGCCATAATGCTGTACAATAAATCCTGTACTTAGTTTTTATAGATGCTTTCAGGCTCCCTGCTTGTTGGTCTCTAATTCTGATATCACCAGAGGCAGAACTTTATTGATCCCTTTGGTAGGGTTCCCTCAGGGAAATTAAGTTTCCAGCAGCATCATTACACTACGAACAGAGAAGATAATAATAAAAAAAATATATATATAGAAGAAATACAGGCTATATAATATAGAGAATGAATGAAAAATCCAGTAGGAGAGGTGTTTTACTAATTTTTTTTACTGTTATTGCACATATTCTGATTGTGTTGTGGTGGTCAGGTTACTGGTTACTGCCTACTGCATAAAGCTACTTCCTCTGTCATCCTGATACCCCTCCAGTCCCCTTGAGAACAGTTGTACAGTCTGATGGCGTGAGGAACAAAGGAGTTTAAGTCTATTGTTCCTGCACTTGGGAAGTAACAGTCTGTCACTGAACAGGCTCTTCTAGTGGCTGATCACAGAGGCCTCCCAAAATCCAGCTCTTGGTCTTTGAGGTGTTCAGTTGCAGATGGTTCCTGTGGCACCAAACGAGAGATGAGGAAGCCAGCACTGTGCTTTGAGGTGCTCCAGTGCTGTCCTACAGCCTGATGTACTGCCACCTGTCAGTGAGGTAGCTGGAGGTCCAGATGACCAGGCAGGGGTCCACTCGCACCTGTTCAGTTTGTCTTGAACTTTAAGGGGCTGGATTGTGTTGAAGGCACATCCTCACTGTGGATCCGGAAGTAACCCCTTATAGAAATGACACAGATCAACATAACATACCAAAATATTCTGGAGACTCCCTCCAGACCTGGAGTTGTGGACCCCTGCTATAGTCGGTCATTAGTGCCCAGAGAGACATTGTTTTTCTGAATATTTCAGGTTGGTGGACTGTTCTCAGTCCAGCAGTGACACTGAGGTCAATTAAACATTCAGAGAGAAACAGATGGTCTACAGCCTATAGTTATAGAACTACGAAGTGCTCCTGTATGGTCAGTTGAGCTGATACAGAGTTCTGAGACAAAGAAGTGTTCATATTGTTATGGTTGATCAGTGTAGATGAGAATGAATCACTATCTCGACCTGTGAATACATTTTCTAACCTTTTATTTTAACCACACAGTTTCTAGCAGCCATTCAGGTATGTGAGAATGTCCTGACACCCAGTAAAGACTTCTTCCACAAAGTTGTGTATAAGTAAGATTGTACAGCTGTATTAATGACAGTTTAGACACACTCTACAATTTCTGTGTGAGGACAGCCTGTCTTACTTTACAGTCAAATACTCAGCTGAAGAACTGGTTTTTAATGTGGTCTAAGGACATATAATTGTGAATATGCAAATTAAAAAAGAAATCATTCTGACACCTGATAAATCATAAAATCACACAACCAATTAGGAGTTTAGGATTACTCTGACAACTTGTAAAGGCACTGCCTCCTCCCCCGAACTGATACATAAATGAGTACAGCAGTGGCATTATTTTTGCATCATTCAGAGCAGACAAGGAACCAAGGTTATATTTGGGAAATGGAGGCGCTCTGTGGATGTTGGAAACTTGTGGAATCAGAAAACCTCAGTGAATACCTGAAAGCATTGGGTAAGATTTGTTTTGCTGCTGAATGGTGTCATTCCTGGTAAATTAACAGTTCAAATTAGTTTTCTCTTTTTATTGAATTATTGAAAGTTTATTACTTACTTTATGATTTCATTGACCAGAAGTTCCTTTACTTTGTATGTCTGCAGATGCAGAACCTGAATTTATACAGGTGGCTAAAGTCGTTAAACCAGTCCTTACCATTTCCCAAGAGGGGGACAAAATAGTGATGAAAACAGTGACCAGCATCTCTTTTAAAGAAATATCATTCAAACTGGGTGAAGAGTTTGATGACAAAAATCTGACTGGTAGAATCTGCAAGGTAAGACCACTAAATAACCTGCACTTCATTATTTTACCTAATATGCCAAACTATCAATGCATATGGATTTTAATTTGTTCCTGCTCTGATGCCATCATTTAAATTAAGTAACATGCTGTTGTCTAGGCTTCATATCTCAGCATCAGAGTAACCTATAGACATGATGCACATATTACAACAAACTTAAAAGATGATTTGTTGAACTGTTTGCTCTCTAATTTGGTCACACAGTGTACAAATTTCAGAATAAAAGTCTTAATACTCTGATAATTGATAATAATTATTCATTAAAAAACTACAATAGTAAAGCACAATTAATTACAAAATTGTAAGCACAAATTGTTTTATGAAAATATGGTCTCCTGAAAATACCAGCATCTAGCATGTGTGACTGTCTCCTATAAATACTTTTCATATTGTCATATTGGTGAATAAATTTTGGAGTTATAATGGTTGATCTAATGAAGTCGGTGAGCTAGAATAGTAGAGCAGCAAAACAGAAATCAAGTGTGGACCCAAAGATCTGCACTGGAATAACTTGTCTAGATGTCATTGACGCCAAATGCATTATTAGTACCTTTCCTTACAAAGACTGCCTGATATAAAGTTCAGAATCTTAATGGAAAACTTTCTATGGCTTTGAAGCTGCACAGAAAATTAACTGCAAATCTGACTCTCTTCTAGTCTGTTGTGCATCTGGAAGGAGACAAACTCGTGCATGTGCAGAAATGGGATGACACACAGGCCACATTTACTCGTGAGGTCAAGGATGATCAGATGGTCACGGTAAGACTGTGCTCACTTGTGAACTTGCTTAAGAGTGTAGATTGCCTTTTAGAAAATATTTTATATATAATAACATACTTTTCTCTGTTTTTTACAGATGCTGGAATGTAATGGTGTCGTTTCTGTCCTCACCTATAATAAGGTGTGAAAACTGAAGAGTCTACCATCTAGTGACTGGACGCCAGCTGAAAAAGAAGAGGATGAGTTAGAAGAGCACTATATAGGCTTCATCATTTAATATACTGTATTCTGTAATAATTTGGCATTGCTTTAAGTCTTGCATTACATCACTGCAAACCTGTCACTGAGTAAATAAAGAAATGAGTGTGATCAAGTGTCTTTCATTGTTCTAGGATTCATAACGAAGTTCATACTTTAACACAAGAGCATCTTATCATATTAAATGATCAGATAAAATTAAGTGGTAGATTTAAAGTCTTGTAGTTAAAAACACTGTTCCTACAGACCAAACTGAGGTGTGAGAATAGTCTGATATCCAGTCAATACACTCTCCTCCCCAAATCTATTCAACACGCTTGCTCAAAAGAAAACATACAGGCAGCCAGAAGGTTAGATTGTTAAAATAATGTTCTTTAAAAAAAAAAGAAAAAAAGTCATGTCATGAATTTTCACATTTGAGAAAATTTTAAAAAGCAAATGAGAAAATCAATGAAACAACATTTCTGTTATTTCAGAGTAATCACACAATAACACGGTTTCTTCAATGAATGCAATCAGAAGACTGACTGCCAAATAAAACAGATGTCCTGTAAAAAACAGGTGACAATTGTTGCAAGATTTATTGCTGCTCCAAAAGAGCACAACTACTTATGAGTAAACCTGTCATGATAATTAGATTACTGACTTATCACAGAATACAGTACCAGTCATACATTTAGACATGTGCTCTCTTCAACCCTTAAAGGAAAACCTTAAAAATAATGTGCCTCTCCAGTCCTGTAAAAACAAACAGAAAGGTTTTGTGTATTCAAGATTTTGTGGTTATGATAAACTAAATATTTTAATTCATACAATATATTTTAATAGTATTGGATATGAACACCACACTGAGCTTTCCAAACAAATGGCCTGTATTCCACCCACACTGCAGTGCAAATCCTCACAAGTAGTCTCCCTAACCTAGTAGAAAACCTTCCCTAGAGACCATTACTCCAACAAAAGCAGGGTAAACTCTTTGTAATACCCTTGAATCCAGAATGAGATGGTAATCCTATATATTTTTTTCCGTATAGCAGTTGTTGCAATTATCAGACATGATTTTAATATCAATATCAAAAGAATTAACCAAGTTATGTAATCTTTAATACATTCAGTCAGTGTCCAAAGTTTTGATTGGTACTGTATATGGACATAACCTTAATCATTTTTGTTAACCTCAACATCACCCATTTTTCTTAGCTGAACGATTACATCACTAGCATAAAATTGTCACCTTAAATGTTTCTTAAACTTTTTGAAGGATGTTTTCAAAAAAGAAAAGTATTAGAAAAGTATTTATAGGAGACATGTCAGATATTGTCATTGTCAGGAGATCATAGGCTACTCAAATTTGTCTTCATTTGATATGTATTTAACAGAAATCTGAAATTAACATGCATACATTTTTATCATATTTTGATCAAGAATTTACTTTTATGTATTTTCAGAGCTGGATTACTCACAGATATTTCATCCAGCAGTGATGAGAGCATGCTTAGATAGGGTCTTAACATTTTTTATGAATATATATATATCATATTGGTAGGCTACTCCTGAGTTATGAAGCTTGGAAAATAGCCTGTAACTGCTTGTCACTTTTTTTTGTGTGTGGCATATGGAAGTATATGGATTTTGCAAGTTAGTAGTCCTACTAGTAGTCCTACTTTTAACAAGTAAAGGCAGTGCCTCCTCCTGAAGCTGATACATAAATAAGTACAGCAGTGGCATTTTTGCACAATTCAGAACAGAAACAGATTCAGAGTTATATTTGGGGTATGGAGGCCTTCTGTGGCTCGTGTTTCAGTCCTGTTCACCTCTGACTTCCTGTCTTGTCTTAGTTGTGGTTTATCCCCCATATGTTTCTAAGCACATTTATTGTGTTTTTGTTTTGGCTCTGTCCCTTGCTCCATTCTTTCCCAGCTGTGTCTAATTTGTAACCTTGCCCATTCATTATCCTGTTCCAGGTGTTTCTAATGTTTTCGCTGTATTAAATACCCTTTGTCAGGGTCAGTCTGTCTTTGTCAGTTGTTGTTTGTTTCTGTTGTGATAATTTCTGTTTGATATCCTGTTACTGCATCTGTTAGTTACCTTGTATTTAGTCCCATGCGTTTTTGTTTACCTAGGGTTTGTCAGCGTGTTCCTTTTGTTTTGTATTTTGTGTCATTTATTATTAAACTCTCAACCCCAGCAAGTACCTCCGCTTTCCTTGTGTTCATGTTTGTCTATGCTATGTACTCAGCTCACAAAAAGTTACACTGTGCTAGTTGGAAATTTGTGGCAAATGAAAACTTCAGTGAATTCCAAAAGCAGTGTGTGAGATTTCCAATTTTATTGTTGAAAAATGTTGAGTATAATTTATTGTGTATGTCTACAGTTGTAGAGCATGAAATTGTACAAGGTGGAAATGTGCTTAAACCAGTGATTACTTGGTTTTGGTCCCAAGAAGGGGACATTGTGGTGCTGAAAGTAGTGACCAGCATAAGCAGAAATGAAATCTCATTCAAACTAAGATGATGAATTTAATGAGACTACTGCAAGGTAAAAACACAGACTAGCCTTCAATTCATTATTGTACTTACTATGTGCCATAAAAACAAGTCAAATCATTTGGATTTTAGTTTTTAAGTCTCTGAAACCATTCTTATAACTTCCCAAATGGTTTGTGGGTGAGCTGGAAGAGTAGAGCAGAAAAATGTAAATTCACCTGCAGCATATGTTAACCCAAATATCTGTACTGGAAAAACTAGTCTTGATTTAATTTATGTCAAATGTCCTACTAGAAGGTGCCCTCAAAGACTTTAGGCCTTACCTAAAGTTCACCTATCGAACTCTAGGCCAATTCAGTTTTATTTGCAAAAAAAAAATTAATTAAATATTTTTATGAATTTGATCATGATTTGATATGTTGACCTACAATAACTATTATTATAACTATTATTGTTGTTATTATTATTTTTGGAAATATTGCAAGATTGATACTACATTTTGTGGGGTTGGGCAAGCGTGAATTGTACATGTAGTAAGTGGGTGCCGGTAGTAAAAATGAAGCCTGTGCATGACCTTTAGTAACCAACACATCTTCACAGTTATTATTATTTATTTAATTATTTTTGTTTATAAGGAATAAAACATCTTAGAAATCCTGTAGGAATTTGATCATCCAGTGTCTTCTGAGCTGAATGTGCAAACATTATTTGTAATGATTAGAGTGACAAGGATATTTAAGGATTCAAAGAGAACTTTTTGTCATTCACATCACGTGCTACGATGTGGAATTAAATGTACTTTAAGTCCCAAACACACCCCCAGAAAACAATGCTTGCTCTGAAATGAGCTGATGTGGCTCATTAGTTCACTCCAGTCAATGTGATTTGCTGTTCCAATGCTATGGCGAGAACAGAAGCTGAACATGTCGCTGACTCTTACTTTTATTTAACCAATATCTCTGGTTTCATCAAATACCCGAATGTGCCTTCGGCAATGAGACCAGTGTCACACAATGACACTCACATGATGGAAATATCCAATAATGCTGTACATTTTTATTTATTTATTTTTATAGATGTTTTCAGGCTCCCTTTTGGTTGAACTCTAATTCTGAACCTATATCCACCAGAGGGCACTAAATAACTTTATATATTATAAAGTACACAGATCACATTATGACTGTCTTCTTTCTACTCTCACTGACCATCTTATCAGCACCAGTAAAAGTCCATCTGTTTCTCTACATGCTTTGTTATCCTCCTTTTCCCCTGTTTTTCAATGGTTAGGGCCCCACAGGACCACCGCAGAGCAGCACTGCAGTGACATTGACATGATGGTGGCGCATTAGTGTAGTTGTGTTGGTATGAATGGATCAAACACAACACTCACTGTCCACACTATTATACACTCTCCTCCCTGATCACCTTCTGTCAGAGACAGAAGCTCATCTGTTGCTATTTGTGGTGTCCAGTAAAGTTTGATAGTTGCCTCACTCAAACTCAATGTATACAATACCTCAGTTAATTACAAGGCAAAGAGGATGTGTTTTAGTAGGACAACTACCAAACTATGCTGGAGACTGTCCCTCCAGGCCTGGAGTTGTGGACCCCTGCTATTGTCTTTCATTAGTGCTCAGAGGTGCATTGTTGGCTGAATATTTGTAGTTGGTGGACTGTTCTCAGTCCAGCAGTGACACTGATGGGATTAAACACTCAGAGAGAAACAGATGGACTACAGCCTGTAGTTATAGAACTACAAAGTGCTCCTGTATGGTCAGTTGAGCTGATACAGAGTTCTGAGACAAGGAAGTGTTCATAATGTTATGTTTGATCAGTGTAGATGAGAATGAATCACTATCTCGACCTGTGAATACATTTTCTAACCTTTTATTTTAACCACACAGTTTCTAGCAGCCATTCAGGTATGTGAGAATCTCCTGACACCCAGTAAAGACCACAAAGTTGTGTATAAGTAAGATTGTACAGCTGTATTAATGACAGTTTAGACACACTCTACAATTTCTGACGTTATGTGTGAGGACAGGCTGTCTTACTTTATAGTCAAATACTCAGCTGAAGCACTGGTTTTTAATGTGGTGTAAGGACATATAAATGTGAATAAGCAAATGAAATTGAAATCATTCTGATGCCTGAGGAATCATAAAATCACCTAAACCATACAGCCAATTAGGAGTTTAGGATTACCCTGCCAATTTGTAATGACACTGCTTCTTCCCCTAAGCTGACACATAAATAAGTACAGCAGTGGCACACTTTTTGCACCATTCAGAGCAGAATCTAAGGATCTAAATTTATATTTGGGAAATGGAGACACTCTGTGGATGTTGGAAACTTGTGGAATCAGAAAACCTCAGTGAATACCTGAAAGCATTGGGTAAGATTTGTTTTGCTGCTGAATGGTGTCATTCCTGGTAAATTCACAGTTCAAATAAGTTTTCTCTTTTTATTGATTTCTGGAAAGTTTATTACTTACTTTTTGACTCAATTGACTACAAGCTCCTTTATTGTGTATGTCTGCAGATGCAGAATATGAAATTATACAGGTTGCGAATGTTGTTAAACCAGTCCTTACCATTTCCCAAGAGGGGGGCAGTATGGAGGAGAAAACAGTGACCAGTGTCACTAGCAATGAAATATCATTCAAACTGGGTGAGGAGTTTGATGAGACTATTATGGATGGTAGAAACTGAATAACACTAATGTTATTAGTTATTAGTGTTTCCCTGTTTGATACCATCATTCTCATGGTATGAATGACCTGGAAAAACTAGTGTAGATATCATTGATGTCACATACACTCCTTGTACCTTCCCTTACAAAGACTGCCTGGTATAAACTTCAAAATTTTAATGGAAAACTGGCAATGGTTTTAAAACAGCAAATAAAATTAACTGCATTTTTACAGATGCTGGAAAATAACGCCGTCTTAGCAGTTCGCACCTATAATATGTTATGAAAACATTCACTGACTGGACACCAGATGAAAAAGAAGAGGATTGGTTAGAAGAGCAGCAAATTTATGCTTCATCATTAAATATATTGTAGTCTGTAATCATTTGGTTTTGGATACAGTCTTAAAGTCATCCCTGCAAACCTGTCGCTGATTCAATAAAGAACTACGTATGATAAACTGTCATTAAATATGCATATCTGTAACGTCTCACGGCACAGAGGTAGGAGGCGGAAGTACTTGCAGGGTTGTATTTAATGATAACTTACAATTGGAAACAGACATGGAAACACGACACGAGTAAGCAACTAGACATACATACAAACGAGAAGAACGACCAGGACTAACTGAGACAAGGGAGTTATATACACACATACGATAACGAGACACGGCTGGGACATGATAACGATGGGGCAGGGTTACAGATGGAACAGCTGGGAATGGGAGGAGACATGACATGTGCTCAAAAGCACATGGAACAGTAAACACAACACAACACAGACCAGCAGTACCTGACAATATCTGACTAAACAGAGCTGAAATTTGAACTTGGTTTAAATATAATAATAAAAGTAATATTTAACAGGTTAAAACAGGTTTAACAGTAAAAACTGAGGTACATTCCCATAAATACATCCTCAAATGTACAATATTGTACTTTTTGTAGATAATAATATCTTAACTGGTACAAAAACATTGGCTAGAGAAAGGGATTTTTTTGTCTGATACCACCCTCCCACTTTGGAGGACCTGACGTACTATTAAGTCAAAATCAAAATCAAAATCAAAGTCAAAAATATGACTGACCTAAGCCAGTAAAAATAAAAATGATATGCATTTTTTTCTCGGGCTTCAGACCCACACTACTTTTCTCCTGGAAGCCAAAAAAGCAAGGACTACAGAATAATACATCTAAGTCTAAATGATTCACAGCACATTCAGAGTACTTTCATTGAAACTTAGGTAATGAGGGTGGATCATTAACAAAAAGACAAGTACAAATCTGTTGTACTTCCACATCAGCTGTTTTCCTCATTGAATAGCATCTAGCTATCACACTGAGTGATGAGGGAGAAGAAGCCCACTTAAAAGATTAATTCTACTCTCTGGGACTCCTACCTATGGATGGTTGATGCATTCTTTTGACCAGGAGTCACCAACCCTGCTCCTGAAAAGCTGTCTTCCTACAGGTTTCAACTCCAACTCCATCCAAACTCATTAACTCATTAATTAATTAATTCAGTCAGGAGCCTCAGAAGGCAGAAATTAGTTCATGTGGGCTGGATTAGGGTTGAATCTAAAGTCTGCAGGAAGATAGCTCTCCAGGAGCAGGATTTTCTTGACACAATAATTAGATTAGTGACAGGATGTTCTTATTCATTTGCATAACACAATCTCAGTTAATCATTTTCACTTCTACTTCCTAAATTTCATAAGAAATATCCATACTTTTTATGCACTGCATTTTCTAAACAGCCTCAATACTTTGATAGAGTCCCTACAATTTGGAAGACATCATGGCTGCTTCCAGAGCCATAGAAAGTGTGCCCCAGCGTGCTTGATGACTTTCGGATGCTCGCTTTAACATCTAACAAGCACGGGATCCCCTAGTTTCAGGAGAAGGTTTGTATACAAGATGCCATTCTCCATTTACTTTACCAGGTAGGAAGGTAGGTTAGGTAAGTAGCTTTATTAATCACATATTACAGAAGCACAATAAACAACTAATGTGCTGTCATGAGTAAGTAATATGTAATTGCATAAACATTATGCAGGTAACAATCATAACAATACAGTACAAACAGTGTATAAAAGGAGTGGCACTATGGGATTAATGTTCTTCATTTCTCCAGTGCCTTCAACATTATACAGCCCCTTCTACTGAGAGACAAGCAGGACAGGATGCAGGTGAACCCACATATGGCAACCTAGATCACAGACCACCTCACCAGCAGACCACAGTATGTTAGGCTGAGGGACTGCACTTCTGAAACTGTGATCAACTGCATGAGAGCACCACAGGGGACTGTTGTCTCACCTTTCCTGCTCACAATAATAAATGTGTTTTCTGTTTAATAAGATGAACTTTATCAAATGGAATATTTCAATAGAAGGTCTAAAACAATTCACTGACAAATGAGCAATATCAGAGAACCTCCTCAGGGGGCAAATAGTTTTTCACAGCACTGTGTGTGTACATAGAGTTATGTACAGTGGACAGCCAATGAAGTCAAAGAAAAGAGGTCTGCTCATATCTAGAAGTCTGTCCGTTACTAGGTGACATCACAGTGGTCATTTGAAAGGCAGTGTACCTCCACAGTTGGCTCAGCTGGTTCACTACTATTTGACTGCTGGTTCATCTACATTCTCTGTTTATCTACTTTCCTCAAGACCAGTGAGATTTTATCCACAGCTCAGTCTTCTACACGCAGGAAAAGTTAAAAAGTGCTTATTGATCACAACAATCCAAAACTGCTCCAACCCAAGCACTGCTGAGCTGCAGTCAGAGTTTCTGCAGGTACTGCACTCTCTAGATTTGAATAATAACAAATGTGGGTGGATCGACTTTACCCTCAAAATAATATTTCGTTGCTAATAATTACATTTTCTAAGTGATTTTAAATTATGTTTATTCACTTTTATTGAGTTAATCACCTCCATCTCTCAGCATTGTGTAAATGAATAATTGTATGCTTATTATTATGTTTGCATTGTTTACATGAAGATCAAATATTTGTGTGATTAAACTTTAGAGGATTTCATGAGGTGTCCTCATTATTTTTGTACCTCTCTGCTCTCTCTCTGGTCAGGTTAGTCTAAAGAGGAGATCCCACAGTCCAGGTGCTCGTCTTATTGGGATCCTGTTTAATAATGGACAAGGCGAGTATTTAATGGTTTTCTTAAATTAATATACAAATATAAACATGATTTATTGAGAATTACTTCAGTTCTAACAAACATTCATGTTGTTACAGGAGGGGCACTACAGCCTTAGGCAGAGGACAAAGCTGTGTCATCACTTCTGTGGTTATGTAGTGAAGACCTCCATCTTGGGCATCAGGCATGGGACACCTGTGTCCATGAAGGAGAAGGAAAGCAGTGTCATCACATGCTTTCCAGCTGTGGAGACTGACAGCACTGCCAATGCCTCCACATCGATGAACGGGCACACTGTGAAGGAGTACCAGGCCATCTTTCATTCTGTGGTGGACACCACGTTTACAGGCCCAGATGGACTGCAGAGGCCCTACAGTCTACAGCTGGGCCGTAAGATCAAGCAGCAGCTGTGGCAAAAGCTCTGCTGTCCCACCATTACGGTGACCCCACAAGAAGATGGCCGGTGCGATATCACCACCAGCTTCTTAGGTGCTGAAAAGAAAAGAAAAGCCCCTGAAATCCAGCTGGACATCAGTGGGGAGCCACACCCTTGGCAGCCGAAGAGACAGAAAGCCTGCCGCTGAACTGTCTCAATGGACATTTCTTTTGTAAATATGTACATAGTTTCTTATTATTCTCTGACTGTTTTTCTATGAATAAATATCTGTTGCATTTCATTAAGAGTTCCGTGTGTTTATTTGTTTTTTATGTAAACCTTTAGACTTTGGAAATGTATAATTGTAAATGGAGCAACATCAACTCCCTTGAGTCGAGGTGGATTGGCTTCTGTGAAAAGTAACCCAACACCAATTGACAGCTATTATTACAGTCAAATT
The DNA here is from genome assembly GCA_034509495.1 of Acestrorhynchus altus. Classification (NCBI taxonomy): domain Eukaryota; kingdom Metazoa; phylum Chordata; class Actinopteri; order Characiformes; family Acestrorhynchidae; genus Acestrorhynchus; species Acestrorhynchus altus. The sequence continues at coordinate 34,737,207 of CM067503.1, read as the reverse complement.
CTCACTGCAATGTAACTTGCATGTGTCAGTAATATATGTGAATTGTAGTTCCTTTATTTTGTCAGTCAGTTTATCATTACAGTTGATTTTACTGAAGAGTTTCAATGAAAGAAAAATTGCAGTTTGCAGTGACTGTGAATCAATAAATCAATATAATCACTCATTTTTTATTTTATTTTTTAACATTAATGTCTTTGGTAAATAAAATGCATGGAATTTTAATGTAGTGTTGCATATGGTCATTACTTATTAACTTTACCAATCAAAATGAAGTATCACAAATAAATATAAAATAAATAAAAATAAAAAAAACAAACAAACAAAAAAACATTTTTTAGACCCTTAGAGTCCCCTAACTATACAGTAATGATACACCAGTTATTTTCCTCATTGAATAGTGTCACACTAGCATTGAATGATGAGGGAGAAGGAGGGTTATCCTGCTGTTACATGTGAACATGTTTTCTGTTTTGTTTTGGTATTTCTCTCCTTGTTTTTGTTCTTCCATTTCTCCCCTTACAGGTATTGGTGCAGGATCATGTCAATCCTGATTAGGCCTTCCCACACCTCAACCAATCAGGTCTTGACACACCAGCCTGGTTAAGTTCTTTACTTTGATACTGTCCTCATTCCCCCTCCTTAGGTTTGTCATCACACCACTTAATGTATGTAAATATATGTATATACTTTCACGGTAGGGGCGTATATTTGTAATAAAGGTTTTCTTCTTAACTGAAGTTGGTCCAGGTGTTATACTCTGCTGCTGCTGGTGTTCTTACTCCAACTACATACATCCTTGTTATTGTCCCTGTAAAGCCTTTAGACGAAGAGCCTCACTGCTGGGACGTAACACCTGCCCACTTAGAGAGAAGGTGGTCAATTCTGCTCTCTGGGACTCCTGCCTATGGACGGCTGATGCATTCTTTTGACCGGGAATCACCAAACCTGCTCAAGAGTTACCTTCCTGCAGGTTTCAACTCTTAACTCCATCCAAAATCTAACACCACATTAATTCAGTCAAGAACCTCAGAAGACAGAAATTAGTTCAGGTGGGCTGGATTGGGTTGAATCTAAAGTCTGCAGGAAGATAGCTCTACAGGAGCAGGATTTTCTTGACACAATAATTAGATTAGTGACAGAATACAGAACCAGTCATACATTTACACACACATACTGTCTTGAACCCTTACAAAATAATGTGCCAAATAAAAATTTTGTGTATTTAAGAACACAATTTTTTGTTTATTTTTCACTATAAACTAAATATTTGAGTTCATACAATATATTTGAATAGTATTACACCATACTGAGCTTTCCAAGCAAAAGGGCCTGTATGCAGCCCACACTCCACTGCAAATCCTATACAGTAGTCTCCCTATCCTAGTAGAAAAAATTCCATAGAGACTATTACTCTTTATCTTTAATACATTCAGTCAGTGTCCAAAGTTTTGACTGGTACTGTATATGGACATTGGTACGGGGTGCAACCGAGGTGGGAATTATTATATATATATTATTTTTGCTCCTCTGGACTCAACTGCCAACAAAGCACGGTTACCACTGCTCTATAGGAGCTGGGAGTGACTCATGGGCTGATAGGGTATTATAGTATCATAAAGATAAGATATGATATAAGGTGCTTTGTGTGCACTGTGGTGAAAGGGTTAAATGGCAGATGGCTGGAGCAGAGGATGCCAGCGATCTAAAATGAAATCAAAAAGGAAGGAGAACTGCATTTTGTAAATAAATAAATAAATTTGAGTAAATAAATAAACAATTTTGTCAGACAGAGGGTTTGAACCCCGGAGAGCTAAAGTGCTGCGCTCAGAGGGGAGCTTTAGCCAAGAGAGCTAACTCGTCACCATGGAAACAAGACCAGCAGCTTGGGTTAGGAGCAGTCAGCTGGAGGGGAAACTGAACCCACTTCTCAACAGAGAAGACGGGGAAAACTGAAAACAGAAATAAGGTTCAGGCTCCTCTCTTTTAGAGGAGCGAAGGAAGGGCAGATCTCTCCCGATTGTGGGATGAGAGAGATGGAAAAAGATTCTTTTAAAGGTAGGAAATCACTCTTCGTTAGGAGGAGGGAGAGCAGAGAGAAATACGGGAGATTACAGGCAGCATCTCAGCATAGACTCACCAAGGAGGACCACACACTGGTTGCTTATATAAGCACAGCACGCCTGATCTCACTTGCGCTGATTACAGGTTGTCAGCCGCCCCCTGGTGGCTGGACGGTGGCGTTGCGGGCGGCTCTTTACAGACATAAGCTCAATCATTTTTGTTGACCTCAGCATCACCCTTTGTGTTGTTCTTAGCCCATTTAATGCTTCTTAACCTGTTGTGGGATGTTTTCATAGATTGATTGATGTTGTGATATTGTCCTGAGAAGGGATTTTGTTCTGAAATTTTAATACAGTGTAAGAAAAAAGAGCAAACAGCCCTTCCTTTCTTGTTTTCTTCTGTAGACCGATATCGGTGCCATGAGCCCTGCCTCTTTTGCTGATCAGTTGGAGGGTGCATGCAGTTTGAGCCTGTACACATGGTCAGAGCAGTAAATATACTGGAAGTCTCTTTTGGGATTTAAACTGGAATTAAAGTAAATTTGTGAATTTTACTCACTGATAATTCATCCCTCAATGATGAGACACACAATGATTAGACATGGCTGTTATGTTATGATGTCTGTAGGTTCCTCTGATCCTGAGGTATGAAGCCTACAAAACAGCATATAACTGCCTGCAATGTTCAGATCTGGGGTTCTAAGGGTTAATGAGAATGTACTCACTTCATTTGTGGTGGGTTGTGGTTTTGTTATTGAAAAAGTACATAACACACTTTTCATTATGTTCTATAGACACCACCATGTGAGGGTGCTGTAGCAGTCTGCATCCATGAAAGGGTGTAAAAACTGAAGAGCAGGATCATTTCATGTTTGCGTGTAAGATCAGGCATTCTGTTGTGAATTTTATGGCCTGCTCTTTGATATGATGACCATCTGTTTTCACCCCCCCCCCCCCTGAAAAAAGATCCTAGATTGTCATGTATGCATGAAATAAGTACTAGAGCATTTTATAGTAGCAGTAAGGTGAACGTATTAGGGGTGGTATTAACATATCACTGGACAAGAAAGATTTTGCTTCCTGAATACTATTCGGTCCATCATATGTATTTTGAGCATGAAAATCCACGTTTTCCTATCACATGTTGTTTTTATAGAAAATATTTTTTTCTTTTTCAACAATTTTCCCCACATTTTCAGTTTGTCTGTATATAGTCTACAATAAATGTGTTCTTTGCATTTTACAGGCAAGCCTAGAGTTGCATTCCTTGTGTTTGAATGAAACTTAATGATGTAAGAGGATTTGTTAAGGTTAAGCACACCTTAAAATTTTAAGCATGTGTGGAGGCTGCATGCAGACACTATAAAAGCTGCTCAGTTCCACAAATGCCATCATTAGTTTGATATGTCAGTTTGGTGTATTTATGATGCTGCATATGTTCTAGTAGACATATCATGATCTTTAAAGTTGGTTACTTAAAATTGAAACCGCTGTTGTTAAATATATTGGCAGTGCTGCAAGAACTGTGATATGTTCGGTAACGTTTCTGGAGAGTACACGCTTAAGCCTCATCCATGCACCGAGACAGCTCTATCAGTACATTGGTTGTAAAGTCAATGATCAAGCCAAATATTTGGCTCCTCATATCTGTTGTGGAAGGAGTGCTGTTGATCTCAGAGCTTGGCTGAGAGGTTCACTCTAGTCAATGTGATGTGCTGTTCTGATGATATGACGGGAACAGAAAGATGGTGTCACTGACTGACTATTGTCTAACCAATATCTCTGATTTCTCTGCTAAAAATAATAAATCCATCAAATACCCAAATCTGCCTTCAGCAATGCAACCAGTGCCACACGATGACACTTGATGGCAGTGTCCTTCAGTAGCTCATCATATCATTGAAATTTCATTTTCTGCATTCACACTTTATTTCTCTGAAATTCTTGGAGCAGTCAGTAACAAACATGGCAAACAATTTCACAAAGTCAATCTCACGATGGGAAAGCATTACCAAGGCCACTGATTTAGCTCAGTTGAACTAATGCTGTGGATGACATTTGCATGTGTTATAACTAATAAAACGTAAACTCATGTTTGTGAAAATGTCTACATGATACAGACAATCAGACATTATATTTGTGTTGAACTTGAATGTTCAAGAAATCAAAATGTTTGGAAAAATTTCTTGTCCAGTCCAGTGTTATATTCATAAATCCAAGAGAAAGTTTAGGTAGGTAGGGTACATTGGGTGGTTCAAGACAGAATCAGATGGTCAGAAGGAACATGATGTGCTACACCAGTTTAAAATCCAAATGTAGCAATGGGATTCACATAATTTGTAATATCACCTAATGTTTAAGCCATTGCTGACCTGAGAATTAATGTAACGGAACTGTGGTATAATCCCACTCCCTCTGTATTATTGATTTAACATGGGCAGATGTTTGTTGCTTTGCTCAAAACAGAAGTCTTTATTTTGCAACAAATTCATCTTTACTTTTGCGGTAACACAAAAAGTACATTTATTAACACTACATATGACAATAATGAACATTAATAAATGGTTAATGATTAATCTCTAAAATATCGACGACACTATTCATGGCATTATTAAGCATTACTAAAGATTTGAATAATGGATACAATTACACTTATATAGATACTCAAGATACTTTTCTAGATACTCAAGACACTTTACAATCAGCACTCTTTAAAAATCACAACCAACACAAACCATCAAGATGTTTGTGAGAAATTTAAAGAAGTTAGTTTTTTTTTCTATTGTTAATTATAGGTAGAAGGTACACTGTGCATAACTGGTTGCTGCTTATTTATTACTCAATATGGCTATTGGCTATTCATTTTAGAAAAAGGCTCATCTTGCAGCGTTACTTTACAAGGTGTAGCCATTAAGACTGTGGAGGAGTGTACGTTTTTGGACACCACCATCAACTCCAAACTGACCTGGTCTGCTAATACACTGGCAAGATGCACTAAAGTACAGAAACAGATTTATTTGTTACAGAAATTATGCAGTTTTAATGTAGATACTACAGTACTTGTTTGTTTTATACAAATATCCTAGTTAAGGATATCTAAGTTAACAGCAAAGCACTTTTGTAAGTCGCTCTGGAAAAGGGCATCTGCTAAATGCCATAAATGTAAATGTAAATTCAACCTTTATACAGAGTGTGACCATTGCCATTAATTAATTAATTTATTTTTATAGGCTACCTGTTTGTTGATCTCTAAGTGCGATACAACCTGTATCCACCAGAGGGCACTAAATAACCCCTTATTTATTATAAAATACACAGAGCACATTATGACTGTCTCCTTTCTATTCTAACTGACCATTAGATCACATCCAGTAGAAGAACACTTTAGAGTTCTATAATTACAGACTGCAGTCCTTCTGTTTCTATACATACTTTGTTATCCTCCTTTTCCCCTGTTCTTCAATGGTTCGGACCCATTACTTATACAAGGTTGTGTATAAGTACAAGAGTGTACAGCTGTATTAATGACAGTTTAGATACACTCTACAATTTCTGTTACAATTTGTTATGTGTGAGAACAGACTGAACACCTGAAGGACTTTATTAATGTGGTGTAAGGACATATAAATGTGAGTATGCAAATTCCAAATAAATCATTCTGACACCTGATAAATCATAAAATCACTAAACCATACAGCCAATTAGGAGTTTAGGATTACTCTGACAACTTGTAATGGCACTGCCTCCTCCCCAAAGCTGACACATAAATAAGTACAGCAGCTGCATCATTTTTGCACCATTCAGAGCGGAAGAGGATCTAAGGTTATATTTGGGAAATGGAGACATTCTGTTCTAGTTGGAAACTTGTGGGAAAATGTCAGTGAATACCTGAAAGCATTGGGTAAGATTTGTTTTGTTGCTGAATGGTGTCATTCCTGGTAAATTAACAGTTGAAATAAGTTAACTCTTTTTATTGATTTATTGAAAGTTTATTACTTACTTTATGACTTAATTGACCACAAATTCCTTTATTGTGTATGTCTGCAGATGCAGAACATGAACTTATACAGGTTGCGAAAGTCGTAAAACCAGTCCTTACCTTTTCCCAAGAGGGGGACAGTATGGTGTTGAAAACAGTGACCAGTGTCACTAGGAATGAAAGCTCATTCAAACTGCATGAGGAGTTTGATGAGACTACTGTGGATGGTAGAAACTGCAAAGTAAGACCACTGAATAACATACAATTCATTATTTTTCCTAATTTGCCGTACTATCAATGCAAGCTATGTGAATTTTTGTTGTTTTTTTTCCTGCTCAGACTTAAGTAAAAAATGACGTGGTCATAGTGTGATGAATTATCAGCAAATAATTGAGCTAAAATTCATTTGATTCAAACGGAACTGAATCCCAGTTTAAATGCCAAAAATGCTTCCAGTGCATGTTTATTGCTCTGTTCTTGTGTACATGCTCAACCTGCATACAAACTGATCAGTGAGGGGTGCTGTTTGCTCTCTTTCTTTGCTCACCCAGTGTTCAAATTTCAGAATAAAAATGACACACAATAATTATAATAATACAGAACATTCATTTTATTTATTTACATTTTTTTTACCACTGTCAAGATTTTGGATAATGTATTTTTTAAATATCTCCATCAATGTAATCATTACTAATCATTTATAAGAAAAAAAAATCATTTTATGTTCTAATGGTTACTCTAATGAAATGGCTGAGCTGGAATAGGAGAGCAGGAAAACAAAAATCAAGTGTTGACTCAAAGATCTGCACCAGAAAACTTGTCAAGATGTCATTGATGTCAAATTGCGGTGCTGAAAGTAGTGACCAGCATCAGTAGAAATGAAATCTCATTCAAACTTGACAAATAATTTGATGAGACTACTTTAGATGATAGAAGCTGCAAGGTAAGAACACTGACTGGCCTTCAATTCATTATTGTACCTATTATGTGCCATAAAAACAAGTCAAACCATTTGGATTTTAGTTCTTACATGAAACCATTCTTATAACTTCCCAAATGGTTTGAGGGTGAGCTGGAAGAGTAAAGCAGAAAAATGTAAATTCACCTGCAGCATGTGTTAACCCAAATATCTGTACTGGAAAAACTAGTCTTGAATTAATTTATGTCATTTGCTGTTCTGATGATATGACGGGAACAGAAAGATGGTGTCACTGACTGACTATTGTCTAACCAATATCTCTGATTTCTCTGCTAAAAATAATAAATCCATCAAATACCCAAATCTGCCTTCAGCAATGCAACCAGTGCCATACGATGACACTTGATGGCAGTGTCCTTCAGTAGCTCATCAAGTCATTGAAAATTCATTTTCTGCATTCACACTTTATTTCTCTGAAATTCTTGGAGCAGTCAGTAACAAACATGGCAAACAATTTCACAAAGTCAATCTCACGATGGGAAAGCATTACCAAGGCCACTGATTTAGCTCAGTTGAACTAATGCTGTGGATGACATTTGCATGTGTTATAACTAATAAAACGTAAACTCATGTTTGTGAAAATGTCTACATGATACAATCAGACATTATATTTGTGTTGACTCAAAGATCTGCACCAGAAAAACTTGTCAAGATGTCACTGGTGTCAAATTGTGGTGCTGAAAGTAGTGACCAGCATCAGTAGAAATGAAATCTCATTCAAACTTGACAAATAATTTGATGAGACTACTTTAGATGATAGAAGCTGCAAGGTAAGAACACTGACTGGCCTTCAATTTATTATTGTACCTATTATGTGCCATAAAAACAAGCCAAACCATTTGGATTTTAGTTCTTACATCTCTGAAACCATTCTTATAACTTCCCAAATGGTTTGAGGGTGAGCTGGAAGAGTAAAGCAGAAAAATGTAAATTCGCCTGCAGCATGTGTTAACCCAAATATCTGTACTGGAAAAACTATTGAATTAATTTATGTCAAATGTGCTTCTAGAAGGTGCCCCCATAAAGACTTTTCTTTTTCAGGAAATGCTTGGTGACTCAATCTTCATTTGAGATGTAAAAATGAATATAACTTAAATACTTTTATTAAATTGCTTTGTTAACATAACATGCTTTGTTACTTGTTACATTTATTCATTGAATTTTTTATTTATTATTTAGTCAGTTGTGAGCAGATGTGTGTGAATATAGCAGCTTTTGTGTCTATTCACCGCTTTCTCCTGCCCTTTGTCCACTGCACTCAGCTCCGCCATGCCAGTGTCCATAGTAGCTGCAGTCTGCCTTGTGTAGCTCTTAGACAATAATTAATTATTGCTGTTTTTGTAGCCAAATCATCCTTTATGTTAAAATGTTTGTAAAAGTAGAAGATATTAAAAGACATTCAAATATGGTTTTATGTCATGAACATGAGAAGCCCTTACACTGCTGTGCACCACCATTTTCTGCATACATTTTCAAGAATAGGTTACTAAAAATACTTAGCAGCAGTCCAAATTAAATAACTAATCAACCTGAATGTCCTTTATGATTTTTTTTCTGTATGCATCAGTATTATCCCTTCTCAGGTTTTATTCTGAAATTTGAATACTCTGTGTAAGAAAAGAAAGAGAGAAAACAGCCTTTCCTTTCTCATTTTCCTCTGTAGACCAATATCTGTGTCAGTGGTTTCATGAGCTCCACCTCTCTTGCTCATCAGTTGGAGATTGCATGCAGGTTGAGCATGTACACATAGTCAGAGCAGTTAATATACCCAAATAGTAAGTTTGTGAATTTTAGCAGTTTTCTGAGCTGGAATACTCACTGATAATTCATCACACAATGATGAGACCTTGGTTAAAGAGGGTTGTAGTTTGTTATCTGTTATGTTATGATATGTGTAGGTTACTCTGATCCTGAGATATGAAGCCTACAAAACAGCATATAACTGCACACAAAATACACTATCAATCTGACTCTAATCTGTTGTGTACATGCAAGGAGACAAACTCATGCAGGTGCAGAAATGGGATGATAGCAAGTCCACTGTCACTTGTGAGGTCAAGGATGGAGAAAGGATTTTGATGGTGAGGTCAAATTGTTATGGTGAGAATGTACTCACTTGATTGATTGAAAAAAGTACATAACACACTTTTCATTATGTTCTATTGACACCTGCATGTGAGGGTGCTGTAGCAGTCTGCATCTATGAAAGCATGTGAATACTGGACATCTGTCATCTACTGACCAGACACAAGAATGAAAAGAAGAGGATCTTCTGAAAGAGCCTCAGCCGTGCATCATGGCAGCCCTATGAATACTTGGGTTGTAAGGTCATTGATCAAAACAAATCTTGGGCTCCACATACATATTGTAGAAGGAGTGCTGTTGATCTTAGAGCTTGGCTGAGAGCTTCACACCAGTCCAGATTTGCTGTTCCAATGGTATGCCGGGAACAGAAGGATCATGTCGCTGACTGTTACTTTTATCTAACCAATATCTGTGGTTTCCCTGCTAAAAATAATAAATCCATCAAATACCCAAATCTGCCTCCAACAATGAGACCAGTGCCACACGATGACACTCACATGATGGCAATGTTCACCCTTCAGTAGTTGTTGGCTATGCTGCACCCTTGAAAGAAATATATGAGAATATGGGACTGTTATTGAAACACGTAAACTATAGCAACTACAACTGGAACATCTGTGGGAAACTCTCAGAGCAGTATAGTTTTAATCCCTTGTAAACTAAGTACAAATAATGCTGTAAAAATTCCATAGTGCTGTACTTTTTAAAATTAATGTATTATTTTTATAGATATTTTCAGGCTCTGTTTTTGTTGGTCTATAATTCTGATACAACCTGTATCCACCAGAGGGCACTAAATAACACCTTGTATATTATACAGATATTATACTGGTGCTGGTCATAAAATTAGAATATCATGAAATAGTTGATTTATTTCAGTAATTCCATTCAAAAAGTGAAACTTGTATATTATATTCATTCATTACACAAAGACTGATATATTTCAAATATGTAATTTTTAATTTTGATGATTATAGCTGACAACTAATGTATATCCAAAATTCAGTATCTCAGAAAATTGATTATTACTTAAGACAATACAAAAAAGGATTTTTAGAAATGTTGGCCAACTGTAAAGTATGAACATGAAAAGTATGAGCATGTACAGCACTCAATATTTAGTTGGGGCTTCTTTGGCCTGGATTACTGCAGCAGAGTGGCGTGGCATGGAGTTGATCAGTCTGTGGCACTGCTCATGTGTTATAAGAGCCCAGGTTGCTCTGATAGTGGCCTTCAGCTCTTCTGAATTGTTGGGTCTGGCAAATTGCATTTTCCTCTTCACAATACCCTGTAGATTTTCTATTTTCAGTTAATTAGCTGATTAGAATACGGCACCAGGTGCCTTTAATATTGAACCTTTTCACAATATTCTAATTTTCTGAGATTTGGGATTTTCATTAGTTGTCAGTTATAATCATCAAAATTAAAATAAATAAATCAGTCTGTGTGTAATGAATGAATGTAATATACAAGTTTTAAATAAAATTACTGAAATAAATCAACTTTTTCAAGATAGACTAATTTTATGACCAGCACTTGTAAATTACATAAATCACATTATGATTGTCACCTTTCTACTTTCACTGACCATCTTATCAGCTCCAATAAAAGAAAAATTTTAGTTCTATAATTACAGACTGCAGTCCTTCTGTTTCTCTGCATTATTTTTTATCTTCCTTTTCCCCTGTTCTTCAATCGTTAGAACCCTACAGGACCAATACAGAGCAGGTATTGTGTGAGTGGTGGGTCAGCACTGCAGTGATACTGACATGGTGGTGGTGCATTAGTGTAGTTGTGCTGGTATGAATGGATCAGACACAACAGTGCTGCTGGAGTGTTTAAAAATGTGTTCACTCACTGTCCACACTATTATACACTCTCCTCCCTGATGTAAAGTCAGAGACAGAAGCTCATCTGTTGCTATTTGCGGTGGTCATCCTCTAGTCCAGGAGTGCACAACTCCAGTCCTGAAGTGCTGCTGTCCAGCAAAGTTTGATAGTTGCATTACTCAAACCCAAAAGATTCAATAGAGCAGTTAATTACAAGTTTTAGTAGGACAACTACCAAACTATGCTGGAGACTGTCCCTCCAGGCCTGGAGTTGTGGACCCCTACTATAGTCTGTCATTAGTGCTCAGAGACGTTGTTGGCTCAATATTTCTGTTGGTGGACTGTTCTCAGTCCAGCAGTGACACTGAGGGGATTAAACACTCATAGAAAAACAGATGGACTACAGTCTATAGTTATAGAACCACAAAGCGCTCCTGTATGGTTATTTGAACTGATAGAGTTCATAATGATATGGTTGATCAGTGTAGATCAGCAACCTGTGAATACATTTTTTATCCTTTCATTTTAACCACACAGTTTCTAGCAGCCATTCAGGTATGTGAGAATGTCTTGACACCCAGTAAAGACTTCTTCCACAAAGTTGTGTATAAGTAAGATTTTACAGCTGTATTAATGACAGTTTAGACACATTCTACAATTTCTGAAGTTGTTAAGTGTGAGACCAGCCTGTATTACTTTATAGTCAAATACTCAGCTGAAGGACTGGTTTTTAATGCAGTGTAAGGACATATAAATGTGAGTATGCAAAATAATAGAGATCTTTTTGACACCTAATAAATCATATCTCCTCACCCAAGTGGACACATAAATGAATACAACACTGGCATAATTTTTGCACCATTCAGAGCAGAAAAGGAAGGTTATATTTGGGAAATGGGGGCACTCTGTGATAGCTGCAAACTTGCAGAATCTAAAAACTTAAATTAAAAAAGTGGCATTCCTAGTTTATTAACAGATCAAATTAGTTTTCTCTGTTTTTTAATTTACTGAAAGTTTATTACTTACTTTATAACTTCATTGACCGCAAGCTCCTTTATTGTGTATGTCTGCAGATTCAGAACATGAAATCATAGAGGTCTCCTTTAAATATAGATATCTGAATAAACTGAGCTGAAATTTGAATTTGGTTTAAATATAATAATAAAAGTAATATTTAACAGGTTAAAACAGGTTAAACAGTAAAATCTGTTTAGCACACAGAGGTACATTTCCCATAAATATATCCTCAAATGTACATGTTTTGGTAGATAATATTATATAAACTGGTACAAATAAATTGGCTAGAGAAAAGTATTTTTTGTCTGATACCACCCTCCCACTTTGGAGGACCTGAAGTACTTTATTAAAAGAACAATAGACAATTTCATCAAAGAGAGAGAGATAAAGACAGAGAGTCCAAAAATAAGTTTTGCTAGTATAATGGTTGGACAAATGCTGGTCAAAATGAAGTTTTTATGTGTGGAAATAAGGATGAATTTGGAGGTTACAATCATATTCAAAATCAAAGGTACAAATACGAAGTCAAAAATATGCCTGACCTAAGCCAGGGTAAAAAGCAAAACATCCATGAAGACAGTCGAAGTGTGTCTGTGCGTGGGAATGATGTGCATTTCTTGGGCTTCAGTCCCACACTACTTATCTCCTGGAAGAAAAACCCCCAAGGCCTACAGAATAATACATCCAAGTCTAAATGATTCACAGCACATTCAGAGTACTTTCAGTGAAACTGAATATGATTTCTAAATGATTCGTATAAGATGCACACACAGTTACATATATTATAATTAGGTAATGATCCAGGGTGGACGACATTTCTCTTACACAATGAAAGATACTTTATTGTGACAAGACTTGTCAAATGTGGATAATTTTTAAAAGGTATTTTTATTTGTGCATGGAATCATTCTTCTTTGAGATTTAAACAGCTAAACCTAAAAAAGTAGAAGATTTTTATTCATTTTTCATTTATTTTGATTTTCTTTAACAAAATGCTTATTTATATAAGTAATAAATAATTTAGTTAAAATTATTTCTTTAACATTTACATAGTTAATGTGCTGCATAAAAAAACAAAAAATTACTTAGTTAAGATGTGGAAGATTTTTGAACAAAATATAATCTTCTGCATTATTCAGAGCTGAAATTGTAACTAGATATGAATATAATAATACAAGTAATCTTTATCTTTAACTGCCTTAATGTTGAGCAAAGTGTTAACACTAACACAAAAAATAGGACTGTAAAGTACTGAGAGGAACATTCTCCATAAATGTATCCTCAAATGTACAATATGAACTGTTATGGAAACACATCTACTGTAACTACAACTGGAACATCTGTGAGGATGTAAAAGTGGTTGCACTGTTACTTGGACTGCAGCTGGAATATACAAACTTCTGCTGTTTCCTCAGAGAATGGGACATCTGTGATAGAAAATCATGCTAAAATAACTGGCCAATCCGTCAGCAATTGGCTCCAGGGCAGAAAAATGTGGCAGAAAATCACTTGCCTCCATTTCACAAACAAAAATTATGAAAGCTATGAACAAGGAAGGTGTGAAGCTTTCTGATATTTGAGACAAATGTTCCCAAGAATAACTGCTGCATGTACACTGCAAACGATTCAGCACTGCCATGTGGATGCACCCATACCAGTGAAACACACATTAACACATCACCACCAGTGCTGAAAATGACCAACCACCCACATAATATCTGCTCTATGGAGGTCTTAAGATCAGAGTGAAAGGAGGCTAACAATGTATGCAGAGAAACAGATGGACTACAGCCTATAGTTCGACAAAGTGCTCCTGTATGGTTAGTTACCATGGGATACAGGAGTGCAAAGACAAAGAGGTGTTCATAATGTCATGATTGATCAGTGTAGAGCAGAATGAATCACTATCTCAACCTGAGAACACATTTTCTTTCCTTTCATTTTAAAGACACAGTCATTCAGGTATATGAGAATGTCCTGAAACCTAGTAAAGACTTCTTCTATAAGGTTGTGTATAAGTAAGATTGTAGAGCTGTTTTAATGACAGTTTAGACACTCTACAATTTCTGAAGTTGGTAAGTGTGAGAACAGCCTGTCTTACTTTATAGTCAAATGCTCAGCTGAAGGACTGGTTTTTAATGTGGTGAAAGGACATAAAAATGTGAATATGCAAATCAAATAGAAATCATTTTGACACCTGATAAATCATAAAATGACCTAAACCATGCAGCCAATTAGACGTTTAGGATTACTCTGACAACTAGTGAAGACACTGCCTCCTCCCCTAAGCTGATAGATAAATAAGTACAGCAGTGGCATCATTTTTGCACCATTCAGGGCAGAAAAGGAAGGGAAATGGAGGCGCTCTGTGGAAGTTGGAAACTTGCAGAATCTAAAAACTTCACTGAATACCTGAAAGCATTGGGTAAGTTTTTTAACAGTACAAATAACTATCCAATTTTATTGATTAAAAGATTATCATGTATTGTATATTTTACATATATTTTGTATGTATGTCTACAGGTCTAGAGCATGAAATTGTACAAGTTGCAAATGTGATTAAACCAGTGATTACCATTTCCCAAGATGGGGACAGTGTGGTACTGAAAGTAGTGACCAGCATCAGTAGCAATGAAATCTCATTCAAACTAGGCGAGGAATTTGATGAGACTACTTTAGATGGTAGATGCTGCAAGGTAAGAACACTGACTTCTTCTTCTTCTTCCTCTTCTTCTTCTTCTTCTTCTTCTTCTTCTTCTTCTTCTTCTTCTTATTATTATTATTATTATGCTTATAAGGACTCAAAACACATCTTTACATCTTAGAAATATTTTGAAATTGATCAAATAAAATTGAAATTGATCCTCCAGTGTCTTTGTGAGCTGAATATGCAATGATTTGTAAGTATATATATATATATATATATATATATATATATATATATATATATATAATAGTAGGTTATTCAAAATATTTAGATGTTTACAAAATAGAGAGCAAACAGCTCCTACTTTCTCATTTTCCTCTGTAGCCCAGTGTCTGTGAGTGATGTCATGAGCCCCATCCCTCTTGCTCAGTATTTGTAGTTTGAATGCAGGTTGAGGATGTACAAATGGTCAGAGCAGTGAAAATGTAATGGAAGGCTCTTTTGGCATTTAAACTGGGATTTAATTATTCTTGTAAAACTTAACTGAAATACTCACTGATAATTCATCACACAATAATGAGACCATGGTTAGAGAGGGAAAGTCTTGTACTTTGTTATGATCTGTTATAATATGTGTAGGTTACTCTGATCCTGAGGTATGAAGCCTTCAAAATGAAATAACTGCCTGCAGATCTGAGGTTCTAAGGGTTAATGGAACACTGGTGAAGGCTTTAAATCTGCACACAAAATAAACTATCAATCTGACTCTTTTCTAGTCTATTCTGTATATGGAAGGAGACAAACTCATACAGGTGCAGAAATGGGATGAAACCAAGTCCACTGCCACTCGTGAGGTCAAGGATGGTCAGATGGTCATGGTGAGAATGTACTCACTTTATTTGTTGTGGGTTGTGGTTGGGTTATTAAAAAGCACATAATTTAATTATGTTCTACAGACAATGGCATGTGAGGGTGCTGTAGCAGTCTGCACCTATGAAAGGGTGTGAATACTGGACAGTCTGCCATCTACTGATCGGACACAAGATTGAAAAGAAGAGGATCTATTAAAAGGATATTTACACTTCATAGTTAGTAATGTTAGTTATTAATGGATGATGTGGTCTGTTATGGTGGTGCTGCATTACATCACTGCAAACCTTTCACTGATTCAATAAAGAACTGAGCATGATTAAGTGTTTTTCAATGCTGCAGCACTCATTTCCTATTGCAATTCAACAGCATTGGACCAGCATTGGTACTGAAAATGTAGTGTGCCTTTCCCAAACTGACTCATCTTTGAATTAGTTCTAAATCATAACATACACCAGCCGCCTCATTCTATTAGCAAACACACCATAACAACCTCAACCCCAACCCAGTTAGTGAAAAAGACCTGCTTAGTATAATCAGCTCTTCCAAATCATCCTCATGCATACTGGATCCATTACCAACATGATTATTTAAACAGGTAATATCAAAGGTTATTGAACCATTATTTATCATAGTGAACTCATCCCTTAACTTAGTATACATGCCCAAATCCCTTAAATCCACAATTATTAATCCAATTTTGAAAAACCCAAAGCTTGAGCCACATGAGCTTGCTAACTATAGGCCAATAGCAAACCTTCCCTTCTTGGCAAAGAAAAAGTAATGTCAGAACAGCTGGGCGCCTCTCTCCACAATAATAATTTAAGTGAGTTTTTTCTGGTCTGGATTTAGACTCAATCATAGCACTGAAACAGCTTTATTAAAAGTCACAAAAGACCTGCTTCTGTCACTTGATATGAATTGCAATGTTATTCTAGTGTTGTTGTTGGATCTATTGATCCAACATCTATTGTTGTTGACACTATTGATCATTCTATCCTGCTTAATAGGCTAGAAGATCTTATCTGATTGAACTGCTTCCAATGCATTAATGTTAATAATGAACCCTCTCATCACACCACAGTGATATATGGTGTTCATCAGAGATCTGTCCTGGGTCCATTACAGTTCTCCCTTTACTTGCTGCCGCTGGGTAAATTAGCTGAAAGTATGGTATTAGCTTTCATTGCTATACCGATAACACCCAGCTTTACATATCAGCTAAACCAAATAAAGAGCATTGTCTCAGTAGAATAACAATCATTATTAAAGAATTTAAAAATTGGATGACAAACCTTTCTCTTAATAAATTCTGATAAAAAGAGGTTTTAATACTAGAGCCCAATGTAACTAACGTTGCTAAAAATCCAGATTGGTTCTCCATTATATCCAGCTCCACTGTGGGGTTGTGTTTGACACAGTTCTTTCATTTACCATCCACATCAGTAATGTAGTAAAAAAATTACATTCATGGCTTTATTCACTTATGTAATATTTCCAAATTGCATAAAGAATTTTCCCATAAAGATGCTGAGATACTGGTGCGTGCCTTCATAACCTCAAGGCTGGATTATTGCCATCATTAATGCCCTTCTGACTGGTAGCGTCACGGGGCACAACCCAGGTGGAACTTAATTTGTAAACCCACCTGTACAAGCAGGGCCTATGATTGGTTGGGAACTTAGGGGAACTGACGAATGAAAGGGTTAAACAGTCAGATCGCTGGGGAAAGGAAGGCTCCAGTGATCTGTACTGGAAAAGAAAGGAGTTTAAATTTGTTTATAAGGAAATAGAAAGAAAGAAAGAAATAAACAAAAAGGACCACCAGACGCGGGATTCCAACCCACGCGAGCTCACGCACTGCGCAGCGGAGGCGGGCGCTTTAACCCGGCGAGCTATGACGTCACCCGGGAAACCGCATGCACAGACCAGGGGAAGGGCTGTGAGCAGGAGGGAAAAACAGAAAACTATTTCTGAACTGAGAAGGAACCCAAACTTAAACCCTCAAGTAGAAGGGAAATGTGAAAAATAAACCACTCTTTCAAGAGAGATAAAGGAAAACTAAAGTCTTTCTTTTCTTGTGTTCTTTTCAGGAAGGAGGAAAGGGAGAGACACTCTGCCTCCTTTAGTTTGTAGGAAGCAGAGGAAAAATACGTTTTTCTTTTTAAAAGAGAGGAGAAAACGCTTCCCACATTTGGCAAAAATACCGGAAATTACCGGCAGCATGTCAGGACGAAATTAACCCCAAGAAACCGCGACGAGTGCGAGGCACACGCCGCTTAAGTAGACCAACCCACACCTGGGCCCAATCAGGCTCATCAGGTCTTGCCAGTCGCCGAGCGGCCCCTGGCGGCTGGGCGGTGGCATTGCGGGTGGCTCCTTACAGGTAGCTCAGGAAAAACATTGCAGAAGCTCCAATCAATCCAAAACACAGCTACCAGAGTTCTCACCAGGGCTAAGAAATTTGATCACATTAGTCCTGTTCTCTCATCCCTTCATTAGCTACCTGTCATTGACTCATTGACTATAAAATACTGTTTCTAAATTACAAGTGGCTTAATGGCTTAGCCCCACAATTTCTTAAAGAACTTCTTAAACCATACAACCCATCATGTACACAATCCCTCAAACCTCAAAAACACAGGGGGATGAGCATTCTCTAATAAAGCACCCCAACTCTGGAATAACATTCCCATGCCAACCTATTTCTCTCTCTTTCCCCCATGTCCTGAGCTACTCCTGCTGCCTGGCTAATACTGGTTCATGTCCATTCATGGTTGGATGCTATTACTTGCCCCTGCTCCCTAATATTTGTTTAAACCTTCCTAACTCCTTGCTGCCCTCAGATGCTGTTCTCACTAGGATTATTGTGAATTAGAGACTCCATTGCCAGCTCATTAATGTCCTGCATGGACTTAACACTGAGCTTGTATCCTACACTTACTCACATTCTCTCATAACTCAATCTCATCCATACACAGCATTCCACTCACACTATTAGCTATAGTTCTTTATTATTTTACTACATTTCATGCTTTATGTCTGTGGTATCTGATGTGAACCAAAGGAGGATGAGTTCCCCTTTTGAGTCTTAGTTCCTCTTAAGGTTTCTTCCTCTTAGCCAGAGGGAGTTTTTCCTTGCCAGTGTTGCTCAATTGAGGCTTGGATGCAGATTTCTGTAAAGCTGATTTGTGACAACACCTTTGTTTTATAAACTTTGATTGATTGAACAATTCATTAAAACAAACAGACAACTGTTTCTAGTGAACTACTCAACCACACAGATATATATATACAGCTTCTCATGTGGAAGGTGTGCTGTTGATCTTGATCTTAGGGTTTGGCTGAGAGGTTTGTGCAAGTCATAATGTCACTAACTGTTACCTCCGTCTAACCAATGTCTCTGGTTTTTCTGCTTAAAATAAGAAATCCATCAAATACCCAAATCTGTAGTTAGAATCCTATGCAACACTAAGAGATTGTGATCGTGTGGCACTGGTCATGGTGCCTTGAGTTAGCAACAGATGGAGATGCTGCAGTCCAAGGGTCAGAATTTGAAAGCAACATTGATTCACACTTTGACCCATGGCTAGTCAGCCTCATCTTATATCACAATCAGAACTAAATGATTTAGTCAGGGATAAAGTCAGAGTTGTTGGGTTTAAGACTTCAAAGATGATATTTGTTGTCACCTGGTACATACGTTTTGTCTTTCAGAGCTGCCAAGACTTCAAAATGTTTTTTTATTTATTTATTTATTTGCAGGAAGACAATCTGTGCATATGCATTGAAATTGATGGATTGTTCGCAGCTTTGGGTTGTAAGAATCAGCCAAAACAGTGATGTCTTTTTATTAATTCATCCTCATCTTGTTACACAATGGTAATATCTATCCTTCAGTAGCTGTTGGCTTAGCTGTACACATGAAAGAAACATTTTAGAATATGGAACTGTTATTGAAACACATCAACTACAGCAACTACAACATGGAACATCTGTGGGGATGTAGTGGTGGCATTGTTACTTGTGCAAGTGCAAATCTGTCTTCTTAAATAAACAGTAAAAAATCTCACTCAGCACAAGTTCAAACAATCTCCTGGGGAAGAGGGCTGACAAACCATAATACAACACAATTAATGCACCACAACAAACACTGTAAACAGTTTCACATTTATTCTGTTTTTCAAGTCGAACAAAACAATACAATCATACAGAGAGTCTGACTGGAGGCTCTGGGTGGAGGATCTGGGTCTGTGGGAACGGGGATGACTCTCCTCTACGTTTCTGCAGCTCCTCGTCGTCTGCTGCGTGCGTTTTCATCTGCTTGTAAAGGTTTGTTGTGTTTCCACTCTGTTTAACAGCACTGCTGTAAACTACACAGCTGCTGTCGTTTCACTTTCTGCGATAACATAAAGCCGAACGGCGCTTCTTTTCCTCTCAGACACTTCAGCGCTCCGGCGGCTTTTCTCTCTGTACTGTGTCATGTGGACTCGAGGAGACCGCTGATTGGCGGGCCAGGCTGAGTGGGCGGGCCCTAGCTGAATGTACCTGCATGGCTGATTGGCTGGCGCCACAGAGCCGTGAAACAATTAAAGGCGAGCGTTGGAAGGGGGGTGGTGCGCGCCATTCCATGCTGTTGCACAGAGTAGCGTTGCACTTACATGCAGGTTGCTGAACGCATGTGCGCAGCAGTCAGTGAATATGGGAGAGAGAGAAAGCTTGGTATCGATCTTTTTACACGAGTATTGATCAATATCGGTTAAAGCGTTGGTATCGATATTTGGATAGATCCGCCCACCTCTAGTGTCTAGCTCTGCCTCGCAGCCCTTAGCGCGCTGCTCATGTTTATCTTATCAGTCTGTATGTGTTTGACCTGTTTCCGTTTTTTGACTCCTGCATTTTGTCTTGTCCGGTATTTAGTCTACCGGTTTTGGATCTTCGCCCATTTTTCAGCTTTGTCTCTGGTTTGTCCCATTTGGTATTATCTGGCCTGCCTGCTATTTTCCTGTGCTGTTTAGCTCATCTGTCCCATTGAAATACTGCATCGATATCTGTCTCTGCTCCCCTTTGTCTGGTCCTGACACATATAACCTGGAACTACTTGTGAAGATCTACAACTCTGGTAATTTTAGCTTTAAAATCTATATATTAAGAGACATTGGAATTTTTGGAAAAAAGTTTCTGGACACTTTTCAATGCATTCCTTTGGGGGAGTTTTGGTCATTTTGTTATTTTTGTTTTCAGCCATTTTTATGAAAACTATAGCATTTACTAAAAAGCCATATACAAGCAATCCATTTGGGTTGCAATGAAGTCAATATCTCAAAAATTGTTGCTGGAGTTGGGAGAGAAAAAAATGGGTGGAATAATAATAATAAAACATAAGACGATCAATAGTGTGATTCACACTAAATATAGAACTACAAAGTACTTTCAAAATCACAAAGCACCAAAGAAACCATCATTTTTATATTGAACAAATATAAAATATACATATACATCCTATCCATCAATATTCATTTTAATTAGTC
Source organism: Acestrorhynchus altus (assembly GCA_034509495.1). Lineage (NCBI taxonomy): Eukaryota > Metazoa > Chordata > Actinopteri > Characiformes > Acestrorhynchidae > Acestrorhynchus > Acestrorhynchus altus. The sequence continues at coordinate 34,716,210 of CM067503.1, read as the reverse complement.
ATGATTAGCAATAACCAACTAGCAGGAAAGTCATACAATACAACACATAAAAGATATGTACCAACAATGATCAAACTGTTAGTGTAGTTAGTGTAGTTAGTAACTTCGATCCAGACTGGAAAATCCAGTCTGCTCACATGCCTGCCTGAGAATGAGGCAGCGGTAGAGCCACGTGACCATAACATATTTCCTGTTTGTGTATTGCTTGAGTGTTTCTTCACTGCTGTTTCAGACCCAAAGATCAGAGCTGGACTGTGTTAAACATGGGACTGTTTCTACTCTTCCTGGCTGGATCACTGACCCAGCTAGTCTGTTCTACACCAATAAAGGAGAGTGCAAGTAAGTGCACTGCTGTAACTCACTGTTCTTCCTGAACTGTTACTGGAATCAACTGCTCAAACTTGCTCAACTTGATGATCTTGAACCTGGTGGTGCTGTTTATATGCTGTCTTAAAACTCAAATTATGCATATCTTGACATGCCTGTCATTTTAATTCAGCAGTCATCATGGTGCTTTTCTGTCTTTATTATTATTATTATTATTGTTGTTGTTGTTGTTGTCATTATAATACCTTTATGCCACATGACTTTTTGTTTAATTTATAAATTTTGTATTAGAGTTTACATTTGTATTCGATTAACACAGAAAATTAGAATAACAGGAGAAAGTCTTTATTAGTGTCAAACTGTCATATTTTATATTCATTATTTGTAATGAATTGCAATATAGTATGTGTTTTAATAATATTTGTGTAAATGTTGGCACTGTATGAATAGCATAAATAATAAATATTCTTAATTATACAATTCCTTATTTTCATGAACTATAAGCTCATACTGATCAAAGTAAAACAAGAAAAGTTTGAAATACTTCACTTTATTAAATATAAATATAAATATGCAATATATGATAAAATTAAATATCTAAAATATAATGTAATGTAAAATACAATTATAATATTTTTTTGTACTAGTGGATTTACACATTAGTGTAAACTAAGGCTGCTTTATGAATATTATAGCAGACCTGTCGTAATATACTAAATACCAGGGCATCCCAGGGAATTAGAATATCATGAAAATATTCATTTTTTGTTCAGAAATTAATTTATAAAGGTAAGTTCTCCAATATATTGTTTTGTTGACAATTAGTAATGTATAATTATTTGTCCTATTTGATGTTCTGTATTTGTGATTTTCATGACCTAGAAGCCATAGTGATCAAGAGTAAAACAAAGAAGTGAAATATTTCACTTTACATTTGAATCAATATAACATAATTTCTATTTTTGATGCAAATTATGATGAATTAACTTTCTCACTGTATTCCACATTATCGAGAAGCACTAGTAATCAGTTGTGACAGGCTGCATGAATTTTGTGCTGTTAATTTGATTTTTCATAAGGTCATGTCTTATGGCTGCAGAACAAAGTGGACAAAGTGGTGTCGAATGCCTTCTCATTTTACAAGAAGTTCACTGTGTTGATGAGTATCAGTTCACATCATGCATGTTTTTAATCTCTGTTTCCAGCTACAGGCAAATTCTGGCATCTCTCAGACCTGCACTTTGACCCCACCTATCATGTCACTAGAGATCCATTCAAAGTGTGTATCTCCTCAAAGGGCATCCCTGTTAAGGACCCAGGACCTTTTGGAGATTTCCTGTGCGACTCTCCATACCAGCTAATTATCTCAGCCTTCAGTCATATGAAGCACGTGGAACAACAGCCTGAGTTCATAATCTGGACGGGGTATGAGATTTCAGTTCACAGCCAAAATGCTGAGCTTTATTTCTTACTTCTGGTATTGAGTGGACAGCCTTCACACCAACTAACAATGCACTGCTGTTGTAAAAGTGACCTTTAAAATGGGAATTAAATTTTCAACATATACTGGCTCTATGGCAGTTTATTTGGATATAGTAAAAGCAGAAACATAAACATAAAACATGATATTTTCAACAATGCTTCTGCATCGTCTTTCATAACATGCATAACATGCACAACATTTGCCACTAAGTGCTACATTGTCTCAGATCTCTAGAGAGAACTGCTCATATGCCATTTCCTGGTAAAATGGGGAAATCAAAACCCATACATGATCCATATTTAAGACATAGAAGGAACAATGGCTTCCACAAAAGCAGCAAATCCTGGATGCAATATGATATAAACCGTTTATATAAATGCAGAAGGTGAATGATCCAAAACATATTTAAAAATTCACCATGGATTTTGCTGGCAAGAGTGTATCAGACACAGCACTCACTGTCCACTCTATTTGACACTCCTACCTAGCTGCAACACCTTGTAAAGTCAGAGACTGAACACTCATCTGTTTCTATACAGTTTGTGTTGGTCATTCTCTAGTCCTTCAGTGCTCACAGGACACTGGCCACAAGATGGTCTTAGCTGCTGGTGGTTTTCTGATTGGTGTGCTGTTCTCAGTTTAGCAGTGACACCTAGACAGGGATTTAAACACTCCAGCAGCATGGCTATGTCTGATCCACCATGACCATTGAAAAGCTGGGTAAAAGGAAGTTAAAGTATGCAAGGAAACAGATGGACTACATTGTGTAATTATAGGACTAAAAGTGCTCTTGTCTGTTAAATGTATGTTCTGGCTGATCTGTGTTATGTTTTATTATTTACATTTAATTTAGTTAAGTTTACCCTCTGTGTACAAAGAAAGTATCAATGGATGTTATCAAATTACACATTTTGGATGGAACATGGATTGGTCAAAGCAGTGATATGACTGTTGAACTTTTAGAGAAAGTGTACTGAGAAAGACTTTGCTTTTGCCACTACACTTGAATTCAATGGCAATTTTCACATTTTTTAGCATGCCCATGAAGTTGTACACTTCCACTGGCCTTTAAGCACCTTTTAATCAGATAAGCCCAAAAACTGGCATTCATTTTGCACATTGAGCGCAATTAAAGGATTTTACTTGTTACTGCACTTTGATGCAGGATTTGAATGTTTAGCATAATTACTCACTGAAAGCCCCCCTGTATGCGTGTGAATTGTTAATACTTGTGTGAAGAGTGTGTTGTTATTTACAGAGACAGTCCTCCTCACGTTCCACCAAGGGAGCTGTCAACAGAAGCTGTGATTAGTATGATGAGCAACATGACTCACACCTTACATCAGTTCTTCCCTGAAGTGCCAGTGTACCCAGCCTTGGGCAACCATGACTACTGGCCCCAGGTATTCCATTAAACATTAATAAGCTTATTTTTTGTTTTGTTTTACTTCAAGTTCAAAAATTACCATCTAATGTATGGTTTGGCTCTGGGTTTAGCTTTTAACACATCTGGTCCAGGTAATAAAGATCTTCAGGATATTCTGAATATTAGAGCCAGGTGTGTTGGCTCTGAAGTCTTCAGGATTGTAGATCTCCAGGACCAAACAGAATAGTTGCATCCATATTGCAATGCACTGCTGTAATGGTTTTGTGCCAGACTGCCATGGAGTCACTCTACACAGTGAAAAGTCCAGTGTTGAATTAAGTCCCATAGTGTTGATTTCAACACTTTTTCAGGGTTTATATAGCACCACACTCTTCTCAGTTAAATTAACACTTAAATAGTTAAACATTTAACACCACATAAGAGTTCCTTTTTAACTCACAAACAAGGTTAAATCAACTCTGAGGGAGTAGAAAAATAACACTGCTCTGAGTGGTTTTACTATTTTATTAATATTCTTTTAACTCATTTAAATTGTTAAGCTATGTACACTTTAAATAGTTAATTTAAAAAAATTCTGTCTGCATTTACCCCATCTACACACAGTGATACACACACACTGGGGAGTTAAGGAAACCTATCAGTCACAAGGCTGGTTCTCTAACCACTAGGCCACAGCTGCCCAGTAGGGGATAGTGCAAACACAGTGCTCCACTATCAGAAATTATGCAGTCAAGATTCCCACATTTGAGGAATTTGCAGTCAAGATTCCCACATTTGAGGAATTTGCAGTCAAGAGTCCCACATTTGAGGAATTTGCAGTCAAGATTCCCACATTTGAGGAATTTGCAAGGGTCAGTGGAGTTTAATTATGTCTTTGCAGAGTTGAACAGTGCAGGATAAACTCTGACCTGATCAACTCAAATAATTCAATACTGAAGAGCATTTAAATCCCAATGTGTTAAAATAACAACTCACAAATGTTTAATTCTAGAATATTATCAGGAGTGAGAATATTCAAGCAGAATCAATTATCATAGGACATAATTAAGAACCTCTATAGGTCAATGCTGAAGCGTCTGGCATGTTTTGTTTTTTTTGTTATTTTTTTATGATGTGGGTTTATACTTTATATGCTTTGTATGATGGGGTGGGTTATAGTAATGTGTAGAGCATAAACATGGCTGCTATATGCATGACTATATTTTATGTTGCACTTAACCTTTTCTTTTTCTTGTATTTCTCTGTCAGGATCAGTTTCCAGGGAAAACAGATGCAATTTATGAGGCTGTAGCCAATCTTTGGACTCCGTGGCTGGGCTCAGAAGCCCTTTCTACTCTGCGAGAAGGTATGAAACATGTAAGAGGTTTATCTACTCTGTTCTGCTCTGGTAATGAGTTTAACAATAAACAGTTGTATGTCTAAATTATTGTGCATTGTGCTAATGGTCTGCTGCTGTTTTCTTGAAGGTGGCTTTTACTCTCAGCTGATTAAGCCTGGTCTCCGGCTAGTGAGCCTGAACACAAACTTTTATTACAGTCCCAACAAGGCAACAGAGAACTTGACTGACCCAGGTGGCCAGTTCAAATGGCTGCTGGACACACTGGAACAGTCCAAACAGAACTTGGAGAGTGTAAGTATATTAGGATATCTGACCTTCCTAATAAAACTGTGTATATCATGGAGGTCTACTAAACCACTTATTACCAAGTATAACAAATATTACCCTGTTTTTACTGTGCTTAAAATGTGTTGTTTGAGATGTGGTCAAAATAAAACACACTGATCTTATGTGCCTTATTGCTTTGATACAATGGTAACTGTCACACTAACTGATCCCACTCCGCCACCCTCCACATACCCCTTAGTAATTTTTCTCTTTGTATAAACTAATCAGCCATAACATTAAGACATTATTGTTTTACCTTCTCAGCACTGCAACACATACTAACACACCACTGTGTCAGTGTCACTGCAGTGCTGAGAATGACACCCACATAATACCTGCTCTGTGGTGGTCCTTTGGGGTCGTTACCATTGGAAGATCTGCAAGAAAGGAGGGAAACAAAGGATGCAGAAAAAAACAGATTGACTACAGTCTGTACTTATAGAAAGATAAAGACTCTTTACTTTTTGGATCTGCCCTTTGATTTGACTCTTTGTTTGTTTGGTTTTGTCCACTCCCTTGTCTAAGCTACTATTGATTAACTATTGATTGCTGCCCTTTAGATTTTGACCTTGCTTGTTCCCTCAACTACTCTGTTGGCTAATCCTGACTTTATTAACCTTTAGACCACTAGGCCAATTTTGTGGGATGTTTTTGTAGTTTGACATGCCAAAAAGACAGTCACACATGCCAGATGTCATTATTTTCAGGTGATCCTAAGCAATATTGACACAATTTAAATATTTGTATGAATTTGACCATGTTTGATCTTTATTCTTTTTATAAGGACTGAAAAGGACTGCATTTCAGAAATTGTGTAGGAAATTTATCATCCAGGGTGTTTTTGAGCTGATAATGCAAGAATTGTTTTGTGATTAATAAATTGATAAGGATATTTATAATAAGTGGTTCAAAATACTTGACAGCAGTCCAAATAAAACCCTGAACTGGCAGGCCATGACTGAATTGCCCTTAAGCAAGGCACCCCCCAGCCGCTCCCCAGGTGCCGTGGATAGGGCTGCTGCACCAGCATGTGTGCCCACTGCCCCCAAGCATGTGAATTCACTAGTGAATATGTGCAATTATCACTGTGTGTGGATAAGTTAAATGCAGAGGACAAATTCCCCTGTGCAAGAACACAGTGAGTCTATGAGCACCTTTGCCTTACTTTAAAACTTTAAAACTGATAATAAATTTTATTCCATTATAATTCTTCTATTGCATTAGAACATTGTTTATGTTCTCAACCATAGTAGGCTATGGTTACCAAGCAACACATCGGTGCAAAAATCAGATTTTAGTGAATTATCTGTGTGTCTGTCCATTGATTCTTTTTGTGTTGTTCTTCTCTTCCCCTAAGGTGTATGTGATTGCTCATGTCCCTATTGGTTATCTGCCATATGCTAAAGACACCACAGCCATGAGGGAACACCAGAACGAAAGACTGGTGGACATTTTCCGTAGCTATAGCAGCATCATTCAGGGACAATTCTATGGTCACACTCACAGAGACAGCATAATGGTTCTGCTGGATCGCCAAGGTAACACGGCCTCAAACATTTTCACAGTTAAAAAAGTCTCCTACAAGCAAAAAAAGTGTCCTACAAGCTAGAGCAACTAGGTATTAGTGTAATAGAGTGGACAGTGAGTGGACACAGTGTTTAAGCACTCCAGCAGCACTGCTGTGTCTGATCCACTCATACCAGTGCAACACACTAACACACCACTACTATGTCATTGTGACTGCTATGCTGAGAATGACTCCACCATCCACATAATACCTGCTCTGTGGTGGTCTTGTGGGGTCCTGACAAAGTATACAGAGAAACTCCAAAGTGCTCCTGTATGGTTGGTGGGGCAGATAAAATAGGTAGTGAGTGTTAAGACAAGGTGAACATAATGTTATTATTGATCAGCATATAAAGACTAAAGCACATTGCTTAGCAGAAAACAATAAAGCCTGAACTTTGCCATAAGCCAAGTTCGAACAGTAAAAATAACTTGGGTATTAAATTACATTTGCTGTAAAACATAATTGCATACATTTAATATTTTTGTGCAAAGTGCTCATTATTAGGCCTCCAACTCCCATATTTAGTATTAAATTAAATTAAATGTTCCCTCTATCATATTTGCATTTACCTGTGACCAGCAATAGAATTTGTTCATCACTTCATGACATTTTCATTTATTACACTACATTTTGGAAACACCCCTTACCAGAGTATGCACACAATTTGTATAAAGTGCAGAAATATCTTGAAAATAGTCAACATTTTCAATTTATTTGCAGAATATTCTGTCTGTAACTAACATACAGCTGGTTGAATGGTAGATATTTATGGGGTTGTATGGATTGAAAATATTGTCAGTGTTGTATAATAATAAAATCAATACAAATGTTCCTCTTATACATACAATTGATCAAATTTTCAATTTTGTCCTAAATGAGGTTGATCATCTTAGACATGTTTGGTTCATGAATTGTCTTTTTTTTTCGCACCAGAGCTGCAGAGTTAATGTAGCTAACAAGCAATGGAAGCATTTAAGCGGTAACCCTTTCTTTTATAGTCCCCTATTTCTAGGTATTTACCTAGGTAAGTGTGAGGTACCAACTCAAAATAATTACTTTATTTATTTTTGTGTAGTAAGATGGCAATTACCAAGACAATCTAAATCAGTGGTCACCCCTGGTTTAAGTTAATTACACTGAAATGCCCCACAGTTTCTAGGTCTTAACTGAGTAAGTGTAAAATACAAACCAAAATGTATTGGGACATGTTTTAGAGTAACATAATGGTAGGTACCAGAACAGTCTAAATTAATTACACTGAAATGTCTCACAGTTTCTAGGAAACATCTGGGTATGTGAGAGGTTCAGACATTGAAATATTAGAAAGGAATTAGGTTTATGTAACTATAGCTGTATAGATATCACATATGTAGTACTATGAGAATTTCCTTTCCTTCCTTCCTTTTCCATTTTCTGCTTAACAATGGTGGATGATTGCTGTAGCATACTACTCTGGATGGTTATCCAGTTCTCAGGTATTTTACCATAATCCTTTTACACATAATGCCTAGAGTACCTCACACATAGATGATCAAGACCTAAAACCTGTGAGACATTTCAGTGAAACGGATTTATCAGTCTTGGCACTTACCATCTTGCTATGCAAAACAATTACCAAGAACCTTTATGGTTTTATACCTCACACTTACTTGGTAAATACATGTAGTTTAGGGGACTGTAAAAAAATGGTTACCGTTAAAATATTATGTACTTTTATTTATTAAAGCACAGATAATAATGTAATTATCACTTCTGGTTTTGAAAGGTGAACTTATCCTGGTTTGAGGCAAATGTAATTTTAAGCATGCAGTTTGTACCATGTTAACTCATGGCTAAAGTGATGGATAAACTTTAGACATGTGAAATGTCTCCATTCTTCTCACACTTCTCTTGTTTGAATATGTGCTTCTATACCTAATGCTTCTGGTCACCTATTCATCTGCCTTTATTCTTTTAAAGGGGTTCCTGTTAACTCTGTCTTTGTCACACCGGCGGTGACCCCAATAAAAAGTCCTCTGGAGTTATTTTCAAACAACCCTGGTGTCCGTATGTACCTGTACAACCCTGAAGACTATGGCTTACAGGTGAGTAACAACGTACCAGCACGTACACCATCATGATCTGTGCCATTTGGCCAGAGGGAAGTTCTCATTTCGGTTTTTATTTGAATCATAAATTAAACTGTAATGTGTATAAAAATGTGTTCCCAAATTTAGGAAAGCTTTGTTAAAAGCAAATTCGGACATTTACTGAGTTATGTTTCCATTTTGAAGGATTTGTACTTCTCCAAATTATAAAATGTTTACTTCCTAGTATGTTTGTGATAAATTCTTTGTTTAATTTCTTTGATAATGGATTTCTGTGGCTTTGTTTTCAGGTAGTACACTTTTCATTCCTGAGCTTTAGCATTGTGTTTTAGATCAGTTGTATCAAAAAGAGAAGAATGGAGCTTAAAAGGCCTCTCATTTCTGTGCTGACTGGCACACTTCCACTGCAGTTACACAAAGACATAAGTACTAGATGACAATGATTACACATAGACATTTACAATTGATATTTTAGGGTAAAGTTAATATTTATTTATTTACAAATTGTAGCAAACCATTGTCTCAGCCTTACTGGTCTGATAGAACTGATTATATATCCCCTTTGTACCATTGAGTATCCTATTGTAACAGTAAAGAAACTGTATCTACTGATGTAAACACTTAAAAATACAGAGTAAATATAGTGTCATATTTGGGCACATTGATAGAGACAAAAAGTCCAGATTGAGGCCAATGAATCCAACTGTGAAATCAAACCAGCTGAAACTATAAAAACTGCCTTCTGCTAAGAATGATTACTTAAGTTTCAGAGTGGGATTGGTCAGCTGATTACCCCCCTCCTTCTTTATGGCCTACATTAATTAATGGAAGTGTCCGTTTTAATTACATGGAGCATTTTAAATGGGATGGCTCCATAGAGCAGGGTTTCTCATGCCTTTTAGTCTTTTGGTAAACAGTTTCTGCTCTTCTCCTCTAAAGGATATTTGGCAGTACTATTTGAATCTGACGGAAGCAAACAAGAAAGAGAAGCCCAACTGGAGTCTTGAATACATCATGACTGAGGCTTATGGTATCAAAGACATTCAGCCACAAAGCCTGCATGAACTAGCCCTGCAGTTTGAGGAGCCACAAAGCAAAGCCTTTCAAAAGTATTTCAATTATTTCATGGTGAGTAATGCCAATACCATGACCTGTGAACACAGCTGTAAGATGATACAAGTCTGTTCTGTGCACTTTTTGGACCGAGAGTCTTACTCAAAGTGCATGAGGAAAAGAAGTGGAGATGGGCATTATTAAGCTAAAACACATATTTGTATTGTCTCTATATATTTTTCTATTATGTACTTAATCACTAACAAAAGCAATTAATTTGTGAATGAATGAAGGATTTTTTTTCTCAAAGGGAAACAATTAACTTGGCTATGGGAGTATTTTCAAAATTATGATGAAACAGTGCCAACACAGCACTCATTTCTGAATTTGCTTAAACTTAACAATAAAGTTTTGACCCCTCAGCACCTTCTTTCTACAATCGTGGCCAAAGGTTTTGAGAAATGATTTTCACAAATTTGCTGCCCTTTTTATAAACCTCTTGTCGGGTGTTTATATCATTTCCATGTTTCTATAAGACTTCTATATATAAGACTTATGCAATTTGTCTCAGCATGCTGAATATCAGCTTCTGGGCAAAATCTTGAGTGATGGCAACCCATTCTTGCCTTATCAGTGCTTGGAGGTAGTCACAGTTTCTGGGTTTTTGTTTTGTCCACCCTCTTTTTGAGGATTGATCACAGGTTCTCAATGGGTTTGAGATCTAGGAGTTTCTTGACCATGGACCCAAAATTTCAATGTTTTGTTCACCAAACTGCTTGGTTATCACTTTTGTCTTGTGACATGGTGCTCCATTATGCTGGATAAACCATTGTTCATCTCCAAATTGCTCCTGGGTCTTTGGGAGAAGTTGCCCCTGGAGAATATTTTCATACCATTCCTTATTTATGGCAGTTTTCTTAGGCAAAATATTTAGGAGAGTCTTGCTTGTGCACCCTTAAGCCTTCTTCACTGCAACTGAACCACTCTCCTTGAAGTTCTTGATGATCTTACAAGCAAACAGTCAGGTATTTTGTGGGAGGTTGGTCATTCTCAACACTGCAGTAACACTGACATAGTGGTCATGTGTTAGTGTGTGTTGTGCTGGTATGAGTGGATCAGACACAGCAGTGGTGCTGGAGAGCTTAAAAACCTCCCCTCACTGTCCACTCTATTAGACACTCCTACCTAGTTGCTCCACCTTGTAGATGTAAAATCAGAAGAAGAAATTCACCTGCTTCTGCACAATTTGTGTTGGTCATACTCAAGTCCTTCATCAGTGCTCATAGTACTCTGTCCACAGGAGTGGACACTTGTACCAGCACACACAAGACACACTAACACACCACCTGTCAGTGTCAGTGTTCTGTGGGATCCAGCATATCCTGACTTTTTAATGACAAAAAAATATGCAGAGAAACAGACGGATTACAGTCTGTAATTATAGAACTACAAATTCCTCCTTTGTGGTAAGAGGAGCTGATAAAATGGGCAGTGAATGTAGAAATAAGGAGGTGGTCATAGGTGTTATGGTTGATTGGTGTATACAGTCAGCTTATAGCAAATGTGAAGTCTATGGAAAAAGTCACATCTATGGGAAATTTGAAAAGCTGTGCAAATGAATACTTTAACTGAATAAGTAGGTTTAGAATTTTAGTGCTTTGTTAATGCTTAACTGTAAGGTTCATTTTGTTTTATGTAGTTGCAGTTTATTATACAGATCAGTTTATATGAGGTGAATCCAGTGTGATAATATGGTTTGAAATCCTTTGCTAGACATTTGCCATTTTTCTTTAAAATGAACTTGCTGCTGAATTATTGTTCACTTTAATTTAGGCATGAAACTATTTGAACATGCTGCTTTGATTTAACCAGGCCAGTTATTTCTCCTTTGTAATGGAGACAGTGCCTTCTTTGCACAATGAATGAAACTATTTTCAGCTGCTGTATTGTTTTTGTTTATTTTCCTAATTAAAGAAATTCTTTCAAGTGTCACTCTGTCTCATTTGATTCTGAGCATTGTGATAGTTCAATCTGGTTTTCTGGTACCAACCAGGCATCAGAACCTTTCCAGATATAAGTCAGAACATCAGAAGGAAATTGAAATTGACTGTTTGCTTACCAAATCTCACAGAGCACAGTGGCGTAGGTTTAGAACGGCCCCCTTTACCCTCTCAGCATCTAGTTTTGGCAAATGGGGATGGGGGTCTGCAACCCACACTCATAGCAGCCCACCGGGGTTTTTCACAGTTCTCCTGATGGCCAGTCCATCCCTGATTTCCTAAGTAGGGAATCCAGCCTCCAGCCTTTCTTATGTGAGTATGACTGGTATTGTTGACTGGTGTTGTACTGCTGTACTCTTAGGATAACCTATGAGAAAAGGTTTTTCACCCTGCTTATAACAGATCCACACACTGAGCAGTTTTAATTCAACACCTTTTGTAACACCTGATAGAAACCTTCTTGGGCTTCCAAATGGGGGAATCTGGGGGTGGATCTGAGTTGGTCAGTTGGTCAAATGCCTTTGCTAGTTAATAAATGTATTGCTCTAATATTACTTATTCTGAACAAACACAAACATACCTATCTTTGTTTTAAGATGTGTAGTTTTAGAATGTACAGAGGTCAGATCTGCCAGTGTAATCATATACCATCTGCTGTGATAATTTATATGCAGTGTAAAGTAGTGAAACACTGTGAGAAGACTGTGAATTAATTTCGTAATGTACAACTTCCCATCTGCTTTTTGACCCCCAGGGCCCTGATGGATGTGATATTCTCATGTAATGATTATATATTACTCAACGGCCAATTAGCTAGATATTGTGGTTGCATATGCTCAAGTGGACTTCCCTGGCTTGTGTCAGCTTTAAATAGCCCAGATTTTACTTTTTACATTTCTGTAAAAATAAGACCCATTATTTTTACATGACAATTTTCCAACCATTTTCTGTCCTTTAAAATAAACTGGCTGTTTTAAGTGAATCTGTCTTTAAGGTGTTTTTTTCAGTAAATGCAATTCCTTTTTTCTCTCTAAATGACCCTTTACTGATTGTGGCCAAAGAGGTGTATTGTGATTTCTTCAGTCAGAAGTATTTTGTTTCTAGAACTCATCTGATTTCTGGAGGTGTTCTGTGGCATATTTGGTAATATAGTAAAATGGTTGCAGGAAAGGTTTCCCCCTCTTGACTCCATAAAGATTATGTTGCAAGTAAGGCTGCACAACATTCTTAGGGCAGCTAAGGGGCTATTAACACTAGGCCTAATTGTCTTGTACCAAGCCTGAACACCATTGAAAGTGAAAGTGTCCAATCACCAGTGAAATTCAATTCTTTTGATTATAAATTATTAGTAATTATTTCATTGACAAGGGCATTTATAGTAAGCTCTTCATAATACTTACAGTGGTCTAAATAAAATAAAAAACCTTGAATATCCATTATTATTTTTGTTATTTATGTATGTATTATCCCTTCTCAGGAAATTTGAACATCCCCTCTTCTTCTAATTCTCTGCTATAACCCAATATCTGGGTCACTGACATCATCAGCCCTGCCCTCTCATGTAGAACAGTCAGAGTCAGCATGCAGGTTGAGCAAGTAACCTTACAAAATAATGTGCCTGTCCAGTTCTATATAATCCAAATGGAAGTGCTTTGTGTAGTTAAGAACACATGACCAATATGTAAATATTCTCTACTAGTATGGATTTTGCCTAATTGAAGTAATAAATAAAGTATTTTGATTCATAATATATATGTTAATAGCTGTATATATAATAGTATATGTTAAAAATGGACATTTTCTGAGCTGGATTACGAAGCCATGGTGCCATTGCAGTTTATGATATATGTATTATGTCTGTAGGTTACTCTCATGCTGAGTTAAGAAGTATGGAAGACAACATGCAACTCCAAAGTGCGAATCATGGGTTCTAATACTTAAACTGAAAGAGACCCTTTTAAAACATCTAAAAATGTGTTAGAAATTCATAAATAAATACCCCTTTCCATTAATTAATTCTGTTCATTTGACCCAGTCCCCCATAAAGTATTAGTTATTTTGACCAAGGGTCCCTTCAGGTGGTTTCATTTGTTTGTTCGACCAAGGGTGTGTTGGGGGCTATTATGGGTATAATGGTCCCCTCTTTTCCTTGCTGAGCCCCCTAACCATGCAGAGTATAGAGGTGAAACAACTAGGCTTTGGGTGCTTTACACATCACCTACTGAGTTCACCCTAAACACAGGTTCTTGGCAGCCATCCTGGAGTTTGATTTGCATAAGAGAATTTTCATATATATAGACTTTGCAAAAGAAAGGGTTTACAAACTTTTCTGCAGGCTGCAAAATATATAAAATATGGCTGGTAGTTCATGGGTAACAGCAGGGGATGGGGAAATGTGCAGTCCAAGAAGTAAGGATTATACATCAATCAGCTTCCACAAAGACAAAGCTCATTAAAGAGTATAATGAAGCAGTATAACACTGTTCAGAAAAGCCCCACACCTCAGGCCAACAGCATATCCGTTTAATACCATAGTGTTTCTTGCAGCTTGCAGCAAGTCTTTCTGAAGTTGCCCTGTGGAAAAGGATTATCCTGGAGTTTCTTAATTACAGTTGTTTGAGGTCTATGCATTGTGCACAGACTGTCTAATGAAATGCAAACATGTTTGCCTGCTGAAAGAAAGGATGACCTCTCTTCTTGTTGTTTTGCAACTACGGGTGCAGTTTCCTGACTAGAGGTTGATGGAGCAATATGATGTTCTTGTATGCCTTGGCCTACCATGAATGCTACTTTAATGTAAACCCATAGCTGACAGACACAGTTGCAGACACACATGCTGACACAGTGTGTCTAGTCCCTGTAGAGCAGACATACATGAACCTATTGATATTATTCTCAGTGCAAGGTGTGAGCCTAATGGGCACAAAGCCTTCAGCATTGAGGTGTGGAATGATGGTGCTCCATCCACTACTTTTGGGATGAGTTGTGGAGCTGGGTATGGTGATCATCCAACATCTTGAAATCACCAATGCTCTTGTCATTGAATGCAATCAAACCTTCAGGGCTCCTTTCCTGGACAATAGAGAGGGTTACTCCAACAAAATTATGATAAACACTATAGGAGAAACTATAAATGAGCAGGTGTCCCAATACTTTTGTCCATATAGTGTATGTCCAAAAATTTGTAGATGCCTACTTATCAATGTTTGTTCTGAAATCAAGGATAACATTAGGGAGTTTGATCCCTCCACTCTTACTGCAGTAACAGCATTTTATTTATCATAGATTTTCAAACATAGCTGTGAGAATTTCTTTGCATTCAGCCACAAGAACATTAATGAGGTCAGATGCTGATGTTGGCTGATTAAACCACTCCACCTCATTCCAAAGATAGACTTCCATTTTTTTTTGTTATGAAAAAGCATTTTAAAGGGTTCTTTAAAGAACCATATACAGCACATTTCCATTTAACCAGGCAAAACAAAACAACAGCAAAATTATCATGGGTCTACGTAACTGATGCCTTTATTACAAAACCACAAAAGTCAGTATACACCAAAATAAGCACATCGTATGTAAATTATTAAAGTAAATTGATAGATGTGACAAGACAGAAGTAGGTAAGGAAATGCCAAACTCATCTTCATAATTTGTAAAAAATAAAAAGCATTTAGGCATTTCAAGTTGAGTGATTTCCAAATGCCAGTGTGTTCCTCTTGGTTGTTTAAGTGCTGACTTTAGCTATCACACGCTACACTGGCCTTTTTCCAGCTCAACTTGGCACATATAGCCTACAGCATGTGTGCTGGATTTACTCTGATAATGCACACGGTACACACAGTAACTCTGCACTCTGCACTCTATAGCACCATAACCACAAAACCACCAGAGCTTCATTCTCTCTGTTCAGCATTTAGTTGCTGAGTGCCAAAACCGGAGAAGTACAAGTGCAGAATGTGGTTTGTGTTTCTGTATAACACAGTTGTGTTGGAAAATACAGTAAGTGCATTGTGCATACACTATACTGGTAAAACACCAATCATTTGGTATGTACTTTGTACATGTACAATTGCTGAAATGGCTCTTGTAGACAAATTTTCAAATTTCAAATTTTCATACTTCATTAGCAGGGAACCACATCAGGACCACTGACCAGATATGATTTGGGTGGTGGACTGTTGTCAGTACAGCAATGATTTATATTGAAATGGCAATGTACCTTTTACTGACTGGTACAAGCATATCAGTCACATTGGTTCTTCACCTTTACCCATCTCTTTTAAAAACATGCCAATGCATAACTCAAGTGTGGAGAACTGTGTGCATATAAACTCACTGGAATCAGGAATTAGTTTATGCATTCGTTTGCCCAAACCAGCCAATTCTAGCTGATTCTATTTGGGCATTTCAAGTGTGATCATCAGGATATGCAGTGGTCATGAAACATGAAGGCATGAAGGCATATTCAACATTCATGGCAAAAACACACAACAGAACACCTGGAAAGTTGCTGGTCTGATTCCCTGATCTGGCACTTGAGTAAAGCCATTAACTCCCCAGTTGCTCCCTGGGCGAGTCAGGGATTCCCATAGTGCATATGTGTGAATTCCCATAGTGAGTATGTATGTGTTTCACTACATGGTTGTGTTAAATGTGAAGGAAGCACAATGAGGTGGTGGGCCTCATTTTCTCATTCCTGGGCAGCCAACATGCTCAGAGGATAGAAGGAGTAAAGCTCTGATACAATGGCTAGCAAATGCCTGTGTGCAACAGCATCACACTGTGTGATGAGAGTGCTACCTACCCACCCAGAGAGCCTCCAGCTGCCTACAGCAAGCAGCATGACCTGGGATTTGAACCTGCAATCCTTGGATCATAGTGCTAGCACATGACACTGCTGAGGCATCCGGAGCCTGAAGCTATTATGGGAAAATGCTACACAGTGTTGCTTTAACTACATGGCATCAGGGATTCAGACACTGCTGTTCCTTTTTATAGATAACAGTTTATCATAAAGTCATAACCCCATATTTATTCCCCACAGACAGACCTGCCCTTAGATACCTTCCAGCCTTTTCACATGACGTTGTCAAGAGATGTGTGGTTTATATGATGTGAAAAGATGTATGAAAAGCATATCAATGTTAATAATGATTCAGACATTTTGTGGGATTGTACAGTTAAGCATCCCTGTAGTCACTGTACAATGTAGACTACAGACATATGAAGACTACTGTGACATGTATACTCCGACACCATATAGACTTAAAAACTCTTTTGTCCCACACGCCATCAGACTGTACAACTCCTCTCTGGGGGGGAGGAGTTGTAACAGGAGAATAAAGGATGGGAATGAGTAGGTGCTGAACCAACAGTCAACAGTTAACAGTAACCTGCAACCAGACCACCACAACACAACTATGTGCAATAACAGTCTTTTTCAAGTGCAATAATAATGTGCAATACCCCCTCCTACAGGACCCTCTTCTCATGCACTATTATCTATATTGTATATTGTAATATAGTCTCTATATTATATATTCTATATATTTATATATTGTTTTTAGTGTTTAGTACTCTTACTAAATTATTTTTATATCTATCTTTCTACTTCCGTACTGTACTGTACTACTTCTGTACTGATGCTGAATCCCATGCTTCTACTGGAACCTTAATTTCCCTGAAGGAACCCTCCCAAGGGATCAATAAAGTTCTATTCTATTCTATTCTATTCTATTCTATTCTATTCTATTCTATTCTACCATTTAAAAAAATAAATTTCTCAACTTTATGTATTGATGCAACATTGCCTCCTTGTGGATACATATGGTATGGTTTAAATGACATTAAGAAGAGCGCTAAGCATCATTATTAGATTATACCGCTGAACAAAAAAGTTGGAATTTGTTTTCCTGTTATTTAAGAGATAATAGAAAAGTAAATATATCTGTGAAAAGTATAGAGTACCAGCCAAAGGTCTGGACACACCTACACTCTTCAACCTTTACAGAACAACATTATAAAATAATGTGTCCAGTTCTAAACCAAATGGAAGTGTTTTTTGTAATTAAAAACATGTGACCAATATGCAAAAAATCTCTTTTAGGGATTTAGCCCCTTTGCCTATTTGTAGTTATAAACAAAGTACTTTGGTTCAAAAAGTATATGTTAAAAACACTGTATGTATATATGTATATGTATATAAAATATCAATACTGATTAAAATAAACACTCTAGTACATTTAATCAAGTGTGTCCAAACTTTTAAACTTGTACTGTATATAAATGCAATATAATAATGGAGCTGCTTTGCAAATAAATGAATCACATTTTTGGCTTTGTTCCCATTTTGTTGCAGAAACAAGTAGGTTACAGTATGAATGCATTACAGCATGAAATAATTAAACATGGCATTATCTGACAATGCATAATGGTCTTTTGGAAACCAGCCAGTTTATTAGGCTGTCTTTATCACTTGTCTA
The DNA here is from genome assembly GCA_034509495.1 of Acestrorhynchus altus. Lineage (NCBI taxonomy): Eukaryota > Metazoa > Chordata > Actinopteri > Characiformes > Acestrorhynchidae > Acestrorhynchus > Acestrorhynchus altus. The sequence continues at coordinate 34,698,155 of CM067503.1, read as the reverse complement.
CTAATTGAGCCTGTCTTCCATGATTCACTGTGTGTGTGTGTGTGTGTGTGTGTGTGTGTGTGTGTGTGTGTGTGTGTGTGTGTGTGTGTGCGTGTGTGCGCGTGTGTGTGGGTACAGTTCTCCAGATGTCAGTATAAGGGAGTGTAGGTCACTGCACTACCAAAGGTCCAATGCACCATATGGTGTGTCACTTATTGTGACTCTGGCAATAAGTGTGAGTGGTTGCTCAACAAAAAATGTGACTAGACAGGGGTTCACAAGTCAGTCTCCCACAACTTAAGGCTTATACCCTGGTGCTTAAGCAAAATATCATTGCTGCCCACTAAAAACACACCCATTAAAAGACACCTATAACAATGCTCATTATAAGGTGCCTTGCACAACACACTCAAAATAGGCCACACCCTCTGCTAGAAGATGTCCATGTAGATTGTGATTCATACTCTATGCATACTATATGATGCATCCATTATTAGACTCACACTTTAAAAGATACATCCAGCAGAGTCCCTGCCCACTGTAAATATGAAAGACCTGCAATAGAACATTACTTCAATAATGTAAATCCCAGTCAAGTTTTGAGTCTCAGAGGTTCAAATCTGCTTCAAGTCTTGAGTTTCTAGGCTGTTCATCTGAATCAAGTCTCAAGTTTCTTGGAAGTGACTTTACATCTTTTTGAGAAAAGCCAATAACGTGGTTCACAAAGTTGAAGCTTTAGCATTACTACTATTATAGGCCAGTTTATAATTCGGTAGCATTTTACAATTCACAACTCTAGTATCACTGTAGTTTAGTCAAGAGGATCAGATTAAGAGTTGATTAAATTAAATGAGTTCCTAACCATCTATGTTGCTGGGCATGCATTGATTGAGCATAATGTGTGTAACTACTGTGGCCATACTCTACTCAACAAACCAAACAACAAATGATGTCAGACCAGAATCATCCGTATGCCACTCTCATTAGTTCTACTACATATGAACTGTGAGGGATCAGGCTGTTTTTACCATCTGGCATGTGAGATAAGCTTTTGGGCCATTGCTTTGATGGTGTCCCATTCTAATGTGACGGGTGAGGAGCTGTGTGTTTTTCACACATACAAGCCTACGATCAGCAAAGGTCAAGGGCTTTGGATCCCCGAGGTGTTTGTTTAATTCATTAAGTTAGTCACGCTGCACTACATACAACACAACCACAGCCAGCTATATATAATACATAGTTTTTATGTCTAATGATAAAGATCCTTATTTGTTCACACGTAGGATATTTTTCATAAAACCTCATTCTTAAGATTCACAGTTTTTTCTAATTTATATTATCATGTAATGTTCCGTACAATTAAACTGATGTAGATACAGTATAAAAATGACTAGAGATGCCTGATGAATGACACATTTTGTTGATTTTCTAAGAGAGAAAAGAACCAGATATACTATTTTCCAAAATGTAAAATAAAACCGATGAGAAATACAGTACAGTACAGTACAGAGAAAATACATACAGTATGTTCTCTGTATATGATCTATGCATATTTACACTTGACCATCAATATTACATGTAATTGAACTTTTGCATATAAATATATTGTAAATTAATTTGAGAATGCTAAAACTAAATCAACAATGTTAAGAGAGTACATTTTTTTATGTGTCTTCACATGTTACATTGTAATGTTGTTTATATTGGTGTTAATGAATCAGCGTTCAACAAGCCATGCCATTATTTAATTAGACACCTATGCTTCAGGCATTTAGATGAAACTCACTATTCTACATACCTACATCATGTACTGTACTCTGCGTAGTTCAGCTGAAAGAATATAGAATGGTGCTGTCCAATATATTGGTGCTGAAAGTGATTGGGACACATGGTGAGTACCGGTAAAGAAATCCAGCCTTATCCTCAGAAATCAATGGTTTAGGGAGTTTGTTCTCATTTGATGCAGTAACAGCATCTACTCTTCTGGGAAGGCCAGTAGGTGCTGGACAACAATAACAACATTACTCCAAGTCATTAAGTATTGGGTAGATTGCCAGCAGTCTAAAGAATGCAGTTTCACTGGGGCCAGGGGCTTTACTTCCCTTTAGGCAATGTTTGGCGTGTTGACATTAAGCAAGTGCGGCTGCTCCACAATGTCCTTTCTCTGGATTTTATAAGCTGTGAATGTGCAACAGAATACCTTGGATACCTAAGTTAGAAATTGTTACACTTAAAGTAGGTCCATTCATTCCTATCTTCCTATGTATATGACCACAATGGATTTGAAATAAAAGAATATATGACTGAAGACTCAAACATATTTGGTCAAACTAATTTGATTATGAAAATGATGACTGTTTTTAAACTTTGATGCAAATCTTTTGCAGTGACTGTCTGTAGTCTGGAACCCATGGTCCTCTTCAAAAGGTGAGCTTTTCCAGGCTTTTACTGCTGCTGCCTTTGATTGCTGGTTGTAGTTTTTTTGTTTGTTTGTTTTGTTTTGTGTTACTCTTTCTAATTTTAGTTTTCAGAAAAGCTTCTTAGTTGTCTTGTAGATTGATGAAACGACTTCGGATAGAAGTGGCAGGAAAGGACAGGATGAAATAGCATTGATTGGGTGGAGCTTCACAATACAGATGGCCACTGTTGCTGCAATTTCAAACTGACTGAATGTGCTTTTTTGTTTTTATCAGTGATTTCACTCACCTCACACTCAGTCCTCATACTACATATTGAACTGATTAAAGCTGTACTTTTCTCTGTCTGACTGGCAAATCATTAACCTTGTCTTTCCGTGAACACTCAATGACCCTGAGCCTAAAAATAGAAGACAAAATGGCAGACTGACCCATTTTAAAGTGACAGCTGCTCTTCTGCAACAAAGGTAATTTCTTATGCAAGTGGGGCCATTCAGTGGATTTCCTCTACATCTCCCAGAGAGCTGAATGTAATTATGGTTCCTCCATCTCTCTGTCCTCAGGGAGTCCCTCCCCCACACCCAGAAGCTTCAGCTGTGTGTGTCTGTGCCCTCTGGCCCACCCTGCGCGCATGTGGTTTTATCCCCATGGCCCTGTCTATCTGCTTTCCCCCAACAACACCCTCTCACCTAGCCAGCTGTGTGGCTCATGTGGCTCTCTCTGCGTAATGCGGAGTTAAACATAAAGGATGCATTTCATTAAAAGCACTGAGGAAAATCTCAGGCCAGAAGGCAGTGATAAGACAGTGACGTATTCTATTTAATTAATACATTTCATGTATTTTGGAGGAAAGGTTGTCCTTTGACATGATTATAAAATATAAGCCCATATGTACTACATAAAATTAGGTATCATAATCAAAATATTTAATGCAATATTATTCATAAATATTTATGGGATGCACGACATTGGAAAAAATCATGGTGTGATATTTTGTTGTTCTCTTGATAAATATTGTGATATAAACTTTTTCAATATATTTCTCCAGCATTCAATGATGATGTTAATTGTAATATAATATTAACAGTACCTTCTTTATATCAAAGACTGGAGGAAACTAAATGATGTTGGCAGATATAATCTGCCATAGATAGTAAATGAGAACAATGTGAATCTGTAACATGAAATTTATGGTTCGACTTGTTAATCACAATGTGATTTATTGTGCATTTCAAAACAGAATTACATTACTTTTAACTTTAACTTTGCTCAGAAAATACTAACACTATACTGTATTTTAATTCTGTATAAAGATTTTTTATAGGCACAGCATTTCCTGAGCAAAGTCTGCAAATGATCAGTTAAAAGTAATGTAGTTCTGCACTTTTAGATAAATAGGTTAGACATAGTTATAAATATTATATAGTTATAGAATAGTTGATATGAATATGAAACATATGAATATTAATTATGGAGTGATTTGAATATGTAGAGCTGGTGCTTCTCTGTTTTTCAATGAACTCTGCTGATAAAATATTTCATTGCTGTGGCTTTGTGTAGTCCAGCCTGTGCAGCACAGCTTGGGTAAGCTTTTGATCACATTTGCTATCGTCCCTGGTGGAGAAGGCAACATGTGAATAGTGAAGGAAGCCTGATGCTGCTGAATCAGACCAGCAGGAATAATCCACACTCACAACCACCCCCCCGCCCCAACATACACACACACACAGACACACAGACACACACACACACACACACACACACACACACACACACACACACACACACTCTCAAACACACACACACACACACACACACACACACACACACAATCCTGATGGAGATTATTCTTCAGATTAATGGAGCTGTGCTCTGATGACGTCATTCCTATGAATAAACGGAGTGACTCTCTGGTCGGTGGTGTTTTAGAGTCTGAACAATATCCACACGTGTCAAAAGGCGAGTCAACTGCAACTGGGGTATAATGTCTGTCAGAGCAGGTGGGAGAATGAAGCGCACCGCTGGGGGGCGCCCTCCTCCTCCTCCTCCTGCTCCTCCTGCGTGTGTGTGACTGGGTCTCCGGGTTTAAGTCACTTTCTCCAGCAACAAAGCACAGCACTGACGTAAACCATCCGCCACAGCACCAGGAGCCAGGAGGTTTCATTCCACCTGTTCTGAGGCAAGCTCCGCCCACTACACTGCTATTGGCTGGTCACTGGTCACAAGCTTTGGTCAGAGCTTCACAAGCTAGGAGTTTGACTCACTGTTCTATCCTAACGCAGGAGCCTGAAACAGTGTTAGACACTAGCCAATCAGTGCACGTTATGATGACGAACCAGCCACTCAGAGCGTGAGTCCGTGCCCCATAATCCCAGCGTAGAAAGTGAAAGCAGCCTGTTCCTGCAGATGAGTGACAATGGTTTTGGCCAATCAGAAGCTGGGGCGGAGCTAGCCAATCACAGCAGAGGGGGCGGGGTTTGTGGGAAAACAGGCGTGAAAACAAATAACTAACGCAGAAGCAAAGGACGAGTGTTTCAGCAGCTCCAGCGTCTCACAGAGATGCAGGACGGACATATGCTGCTGCGGGATGAATGGGACTATCAGCCGATGTTCGTGACCTGTTCGTGATGTTCGGATCGATCCTCCAACCTCTGATGGAGACTAGTGAGAAGAGGTGCTGCAGGGTGCCGCATTGCCTGGATGCTCCACTAGGAGAGAGCAGCCTGATGGAGCTTCATTGGGCTGGTGTTTAGAGCTCGGATTTGGTGGGGGGTGTTGGGGAAGGATGCACGAGCGGCTGTGGAGGTGTTAAGAGGACTGCCAGCTTTCACAGAGATCTCCCTTATCTTCCACTGGACTTTAGAGCGCTGGAGAGCTGCAGCCTCCACCAGATGAATGTCCAACAATCTGGCTCTGCATTACAGGTGAAGCTGAGCCAGCTCGGGTGGGCTCTGCTCCGACCCAGGACGAGCCCTGAAGACTCTTATCTGGACTGAATCCCACACAGCAGCAGATCCCAGCTCTGAAAGTGGTGCATCAAGCATCAGCCTGTCTTCTCTGCTGTAGGTCCACCTCTCTCTCTCTCTCTCTCTCTCTCTCTCTCTCTCTCTCTCTCTCTCTCTCTCAGAACGTAAGGAGGAGGTGGAGGAGAGGACACAATGACTCATTTGCAGGCAGGCCTGTCTCCAGAAACCCTGGAGAAAGCCAAGGTGGAGCTTAAGGAGAACCCAGACACTCTACACCAGGACATCCAGGAGGTGAGGGACATGATCATCACCCGTCCGGACATTGGCTTTCTCAGGACAGATGATGCCTTCATCCTGCGCTTCCTCAGGGCCAGGAAGTTTAACCATTTCGAGGCGTTTCGCCTCCTGGCCCAGTACTTCGAGTACCGGCAGCAGAACCTGGACATGTTCAAGAACCTGAAGGCCACAGACCCGGGCATCAAGCAGGCCCTGAAGGACGGCTTCCCCGGCGTGCTCTCCAACCTGGACAGACACGGCAGGAAGATCCTCGTCCTCTTCGCTGCCAACTGGGACCAGAGCAGGTAATATGGACTGTGCGCTGATCGCGCGCGGCGGCGCTGTCTTTCAGCACCACCCAGCCGTGAGGCGCAGCTCAGCATGCCTGCTGAGGGGGGTTACTGTACTTTCCTTGACTTTATTCACCCTGGTTTCTCTGACTCTTAACAAGCACAGGTACTGGTTTCAGTCCAGTCCAGTGGCAGAACTCCAGTCTACACCTGCAGCAAATAATCAGTCTTTTTCAGCCATGTTTTAAAAAGTCTTCAGTTTTGGGTCCCAACACACCACAGACAATAAAGATCTGTATAACATTCACAAGCCACTGCCCAAGAACACCAACCAGACCAAATCTTTCTTATTTTCCATCCTGACCCATCGTCTGCCGGTCCAAGTTCCTCAGTTTCAGCCACTTGGGAGTAACGCCTAGTTCCCCTAGTTTTAATAGTCAATCGATTTGAGAAATGTCCTCCAACTACCTGACGAAAGGAGAGAGAGGAGTTGAAGAAGACCCCGATATTTAGACCAGCTCAGGAGCCACCAATAAGACTAAATTAGTGTGCTTTTCTGTCCTATAACAACTAACATCATATCCTCTGTTATCAGCCGGTCCAAATCAGCCACTTCAGTGTTTTCTTCAATTCCTCTCTGTCCCTCAACTAATCAGTTGGAGGCAATTCCAAGGAATTCCCAACTTTGGGAAGGAACTGGCGAAGGAAATGGGGGTACTAGGCATTCTCCCAAGTGGCCAAAATTGGGGAACTTGGACTGGCCAATGATGGGTGACCCTAGGCTAAGGCAGATAGACAGTGGGTGTTTAATATTTCCCAGTCCAGTGCTTAAGTATTCCTGAACCAGACCTTGAACCAGGCTTGTGTTTTGCTCTGGTTCTTAACACACCTGAGCCAGGTAGACAAATGGTGTTCAGTCTTATTTCTTGGGCCAAAACAGCCAAAAGTTTTATTGAGGTTCCTAACACACCGCATGCAGATAGTAAAGGTCTCTTTAACATTTCACACTCTAGTGCTCAGGAACCAAACAAGACCAAATTGGTCTTCATTTCTGTTCTAACACATCTGCAGTAAATAGACAGGGGGGTGTTCAATATAGGGGTCGGTGACATGGTTAAAATATTATATCAGAATATGTAAAGACATCTAGAAACAATATTTCCCACAATACTTTGACAGACAAAATACCTAATTATTGTCAAATTCATAGAAACTGCTATTCATTGATTTATAGTCCAAATGTGCTGAACTCCATCCAATTAAACAGGACAAATTACATTCTGTGCAGTGCTGATGGTTTGTGTTCTTTAAGCAAAAACAATATCCACAGAATGTCCGATCCATCTCTTAAGTAGTGCCCAGCCAGACCAAGATTGTGTTCTATTGTGGAGCCAGGTAAGCAAAGCGTGTTCAGCATTATTTCTCAGTCAAATTCATAAATATGCCCAGAGCCAAAAACGTAAAGGCCAAAGGTTCGTAACACACCCGGGGCAGATAGAAAGGTCTCACATACTGGTGCTCAAAAACTACCAACAAGGCCAGTTCTGTTCCAGTTCCTTTGTTTTTTTTTTTAACTTATTTAAACACATGGTCATTTGATCTTCATTTTCAGTGATGGAGGTAATATAACTAAACGTGTAAACCCTCCCCAACTTTTATTAGTGCTTAAAAAGCTTACTGCATCAGTTGCAAATAATAGGAATGTCATTAGAGAGGACTTTAGAGGAGGCTGTCTTATTTAAACCTCAGACATTAGTTTGGTTTGCACTTGATTGTTGAAGTGAATGGCATTACCAAGATTCAAAGAGCTTTCTAAGGCCTCCAGACAGAAGGATATAGATGCCTATGAGACTGGCAAGAGAGTTAAAATATCTCAGAACAACTAGAAAGTAGCCATTCCACTGTCTGGGCAATAATTTAAAGTAAAGAACATTTTAAACAACTGCCAGGTCAGGCCATCCTAACAACACCACCTAACACCAGATGTGTAAAGAAGTTTCCAAAAATTCTCAAATGTCATCATAGGACCTACATGTTGTTCTTGCCACAGATGATGTCGAAGTGATCATCTATCATCAGAGAGACAAGTTTGCGCACATTTGATTTTCATGTGACGTGTATAAGGAGGAATCCCTTTCTTTTCAAAAAATCAGGGCAAGACTAAAGTTTGCCAGAGAGCACCTAAAAAAACAGGACCTCTGGAACAATGTGCTTTGATCAAAAAACGGAACCTAAATCAGATGTGGACAATGCAACATGACAATGACCAAACAGTCCAGTAAATCCACCAAGAAATATCTTAAAAGAAAGAATAAGAAGTTCTGGAATGGTCAAAGCCCAGATCTTAATCTTATTGAGATACTGTGGGGGTATTTAAATGGGCTGTGCATGCATGAAACCCCTCAAACATCACACAGGTGAAATAACTCTGCATGGAAAAATGGGAAAAATGTTCTCCAGTTGAGATCAGAGACAGGAAAATGGTTATAGGAAACATCTAAGGTAATTTTAGCCAAAGCGGGAAATACCTGCTACCAGCGCACAGGGAGTCTTAACGTTTTCTTCAGTAGTTTTTAACTAAAGGATCACTTAGTCAGAGTTTCATGTTATTGTTTAAAAGAAGATCAAATATCGGTATGTCCATATTTCTTAATAAAGAACTAAATGTTTAATAGGGCATCCTAATTTTTTCAGATGATTATACATTGTCACGTGTTCTTCCACTTCCTAACAAACCAGATACCTCTGCAACTCTTATTAACTGACTCACATGTGTTTTAGAGTTGGAGCAGAATAAAAATGCTGACTGATCAATTAGTGGTCACTCCAGTAGTGACACTTGCCCACTGCAACTGAGTTTTCCCAAAGTGTCTTAGCACAAAGATGATTCTTAAATTGTCGTGCAAGAATCACAGAACGCTTTTAACAATAAAATGCTATTTTAGGACTTGGGCCTGCATTCAGCACTTGCCCTATAGGAACCACAAAGTCCATCTTGTTTAAATGCTGCACAAGTTCATCAACACAAGTACGCTGTTGTGTATACTTGTATGAGTAGTAAGCATTTGTAGCTAATCGTCAGAGTGGAATCTATTGAATCTCAGCTCATTAGACTGAGAAGTGCACACAATGCCTCGGCCCATTCTGAGGGGGCTTTGATTCTGAGCCAGTCACACCATGGCATTTGCCTCTTCTCACAAAAACATGCGACAAACACCATTAAGGGTCAAGTAGGCCTGCATTAGCTTGATTATTTTCAGCGCCTCTAAAAAACTGTTTCAAGTTTTTATTGTTTTTTCTTCTTTTCTTTTTTTTAATATGTTTTCTTTGCCAGCGCAGATATAACCTTGAAACCTATTACAGTTTAGTGATTTATGTCAGTGGTTTAAGTTGATACACAGTGCAGTCTTAGGTGAGGTGGTGGTCAATATTCAATAATGAACATATTGGAAAATCAAGTCTTAAAATGAAACCCTTCTGGAAAAATTCTGGGAAAAAATGTTGCAAAAAAAAAACAACTAGAAAACACACTTTAAAAGGGGTTCTTTTCAGTGAGACCTTTAATATAAGCAACATTTCGAAAAAGAACCATAACTCAAAGTTGTCAGATGAAATGTTTAAATGGTTCTGTGCAGTTGGTTCTTTACAACAGGGTGTAATATAGAACAAAAAATGTTTTTCTGAATCAAATAACTCAGTACTGTATTGAATTACTTAATTCATTCACTCATCTTTAAAAAATATGCAACATGCCATACGTCTCGGAATGGAGATTCCGAATGGTGTCCTGTGATAATCCATCCCACATAGCTTGAATATTCTCAGATCCTTCAATTTTTTACAGTGACATTTGTATTTATGGAAATAGACATTTTCTGTGTAAATGAGTCTAAAATGCATACTTAAAATGCCACTTATTAAACGTCACATAATGTTAAGAAGTTGTCACAGAATAAGTCATTTTGATAAAAATGTTAGATAGAACCTTATAGCCTTCAGGTGACTAAATGTATCGTTTAAAAAGCATCCATATAATGTAAAGGTTTTATAGAATCACAAGATTTTTCAAATATTTTAAAGTTATATAATTTAAACTACACAAGTAAACTGAAAAGCATTTCAACTTTTTTTTTAAAGAAAAAAAAATGTTTTGTCCTGTAGATACGATGTTCTATTTTAATTTAATCCTCTTGTTTGTTGTCAGGTACACATTTGTGGATATACTGCGAGCTATTTTGTTGTCACTGGAGGCGATGATCGAAGACCCTGAGCTACAAGTCAATGGATTTGTGTTGATCATCGACTGGAGTAACTTCACATTTAAGCAAGCTTCCAAACTGACTCCAAGTATGCTGAGATTGGCCATTGAGGGCTTGCAGGTAACATTATGCATAGCTCACTTATATCCGTGACCAGTGCTGTTAGATGAGTCACGCAAGCAGCATGTTTTTATGATTTGATGTGTCACCTAGGCCTCGTTGCCTTAACTGCATGTTGAGTTTACTTTCTATAATGGACACATTTAAAACATAGAGAAAGTACAGGGTAAGAGAACAAAATTGCCTGTGTGCTTTATCCATCAAATACAGTCTGAAATTATATCCTAAATTAAACTGTATTTACTTTCATTACTTTTTTCCAGCCTCTGTTTATCCCTTATAAATACAGATTTTGTTGTTGTCTCTGTAAGACTGATATGTAAATGACTCTTGTTCTGATTGGCTGACCTGGATTGTGCCTGATTCAGAAGTGGCCTGAAAGTCTCCTTATAATTTGAGCAGATCTTAACTGCTTGCAGGTCGAATAGGCAGATACAGCTATCAGTGTTAATATTATGACACCTGCTTGTTTCTACAATTCATATATACAGGAGCACTTTGTTGTTTTATAATCACATACTGGAGTCCATTTGTTTCTCTGCAAACTCTGCTATCCTCCCCTTACCCTCATCTTCAATTGTAAGGACCCGATAGGACCACCACCGAGCAGTTGTTATGTGGTGGATCATTCTGTGCACTGCAGTGACACTGACATGGTGGTTTTATTGTGTTGTACTTATATGAATGGATCAGACACAATAATGTTACTGAAGTGTTTAAATATTTACTTACTGTCCACCCTAGTAGATACTCGTACGTAAGTAATAGTAAGAGTAGAGTAAGAGACAGTGATCACAGGATGTTTCTGGTTGGTGGCCAATCCTCAGCAATGCTGTGTCTGATCCACACATTGTGCAACACACACTAAAACACCACCACCATTGACAGTGTCACTGTAGTGCTGAGATTGACACCCACATAATACCTGCTCTGTGGTGGTCCTGTGGGGTCCTGACTATGATAGAACAAAGTGAAAAGGGGATAACAAAGTGTGCAGAGAAACAGATGGACTACGGTGTGTGTGTGTGTGTGTGTGTGTGTGTGTGTGTGTGTGTGTAAATGTTGAGTGCAAAACAATGTTTTTGCGACTCAGTTTCCATATATGGAGAGGAAAAGAGAGGGAAATATATCTTATGTTAGTCCCTCTAAATGAAAACAGGAAAGTGACATTAAGCACTAAACCTGTAGTTCTTCTAGTCTTTGCTGTGGTATCCTATGGTTAAATCTATGCAATTTAGAGTAAAAAGAAGCATGTAGACTAATTACTTGTCTTTAAGCCTGTGTCTTTTATTCAGCTCTTCTGATCTTTAGTCAACCTAAGCCCATGTGAAACGCGTAATCCAAATCAACCTAAGGATTGCACAACAATTTAGCATCTCTGCATGTGAAGGCTCAAGCAGGTGCTTGAACATTACTTATTCTCTGTAAAAGCTACATGACCAGGAGTTGACCTTATGCTCAAAGGCTTTAAACATCACCTGCCTTGCAGTTTTCGAATGTGTATACCGTCTGTCATCACTCTCAGCTGCGCAGCATTGCTGTTTCTTCCATTTGTTCTTACAATGTGCTAACACCTTACACCTGTCACCATCAGCGTTATTATTATGCAGTAATTCTGAAAGTGTCAGAACAACACTGCACACCCCTTCTACCATACATACACAGGTCAGCCTTTACATAGATATGCAGTTGTTCCCATACCCTGCCTAGTAGACCTGTGCTGTTCATTAATGGGAATTGTGATAGTGGCTGTTTGCAACATGCAAATCTCAGTGTTTGTACTGTGTGCTGTGAGCATATTGAACAGTAACAGATCCTGATAAGTGTTTCTGTGGGTGGAAACTTTTTAGGCATGCTATTCACTGACTCAACACTGTATTCAGGACATATTCAGTACACTTATATATAGTACGTTGACTGTACCACACTAGCCTTTCTGTGAGAAGTGAGAGAAAAAACGAGTTTAAACAAAATAGTGAAAAGTGGTCTGTTTTATATATTACGTGATAATGTCTCACTGTCCACTCTATTAGATACTCTTACCTGATCCTACCTGTCAGAGACAGAGGCTCACCTGTTTCTGCACAGTTTGTGTTTGTCATCCTCTAGTCTGTCATTAGTGCTCACAGGATACTGCTCACAGGGTGCTGTTGGCTGGGTGTTTCACATAGTCCCCCAGGTTTAAGAATTTGATTACTACTGGTCCAAAAATAAGTATTCTACAGAAAACATATTTTGGTATATTTAAATACACTGTTAATGTTTGTTTGTTTAATGTTTAATGTGAGACATAATAAGCTGCAGATTGCAACAGATTTGGTATTTATATTAGTAATTCTATTTGTGAGTATAATGCAGAAATTCCAGTTCAGTAGTCAAATGACATTATGCTCTTCTGGAGTTCAATAAATACATCAAATATGAATTTGAAATATTGGCCAAATATAGTGATAATGTTTTTGTTACAGTTATCTGAAATTTAAGTGATTATGTGAACCATTTCAGTCATTGGATGCTAAAACTTTGCTTTCTGAGCAATTTCCACCAGCAACTAATTAGATTTTGCCATTTTTTACCAGTTTGTAACACCACTTTGAAGTATCAACCAAGCCTGTAAGAGGTGTTCGTTATTTTAAATTTGAAGTATTGTCAAAAAGTACACTGAATACAGAAATCTGACACAAGGAATTGGTTAAACAGTGGTCAGATATTAATGGATGTTTTATTTTTTCAGCACATTTATTTTCAAAAAGCACCATCAATAAAACAAAGATTAACATACCTGCTTTACTGAATACTGCTACAGTAAAACTGATTATAACCTATTCTAAGCTATCTGATGCACTTAAATTCCCTGCATTAGATGCATTTTACACCCCTGTTTCTAACAAAGCTAATAAATTTTTGCTCAGCAGCAGGGCTGTGATGTAAATAATGACTGTCCAGTTCATGTACGGCACGGCTCAGGAGGTGGTTCTGCTCTGATGTGCCATGCACTTAGCTTTGAGCGAGGCCTGTTGACTGAATATTAATGTGAGCCTATGATGAGCCCATTCCACATTCCAGTGGCTCTTCAGACAGATTAGCTGGTGAATAATTGATCGTAGCCATTAGCATCTCGCCAGAATGTGCCGTTTATGGAGTGAGGGGGACTGTGCTTTTGTAGTCGTTTGAAAGGAAAACAATGGTGGTGCACAGAAAAGGCAGTCACATCTAATTTGTTAATCAGAATGCTCAACCATTAACATTGTTAATTTCTGCCACCATACATGAGTTCATGGGGGTCAGCATTTGTGATTAATTCTTGGCAAGCAAAATGAATTTTTTGCATGCAAATAAATGTATTCTGGAGTCTCGCTGAAGGGTTCACACCATTCAGTCAGCATTTAAACTTTAACACTTCAATACCACAGTATAACACTGCCAACCGGAGCCCTGCAGAGCTGTCTGAAATGACATTGAGGGATGCTTCATGTGTCAGCATGTAGAACGAGTCATTAAACGTGTCATTTAGTGCCTGGAGTAAGATTCCACTCTGCTTTCACAACCATAAGGTCTTGTGAGGTTTCTACAGCAAATGAAAACACATTTTTTGGTTTGAGGACCTTTGATTTGATGAAATCTGAACAAAGCCTGTCCAAGGCGTGCCTCGTTATGGCCTTTTTCATTCCAGACATGCAGGCTTTCTATAGAAATACACCCGTTTTGTTCAGCTGTATCTTTATCTATCTGCATACAGAAAATGTGGGTAAAATGTCAATACATTTTCATGACTGTGAGAAATTTTGTCGCAATATGCTTTTCTGAGAATTTCTTCATGCAAGAAAGAATTCTTCTTCTCATGCAATTCACTGAATACATTTTTGATACAAAAGTGCCTCAGCATATGTTGAAACACACTTGTACACTTTATTTATTTATAATTTTGCATGTTGCATCTTTGTTGGGCAGCCAACTGTCCCCAGCACTGAAACAACCGCTAACAGATTCCTGTGCAACTGGGTGTGCTATAGGGAGAGACCGCCATCTACCGCCAGAAAGAGCATGGCCAGTTTTGCTCTTTCAGACTCTGGCTGCTGATGGCAAACAGCCTGATCCGGGATTCAAACCTGCAATCCTTGGATCATAGAAACACTTAGGCACTGGAGTAGCGTCTTGAAGTATTAATACTTTTACAATAATTTGTTGTATTTACTGTAAGCAGCCACTAACCTCAAGTTAACATGCTAGCTTTGAACAGTTTTTACCAGATGGCTGAATGTTTTCACACAGAGATTAGATTTAAATGTTGGACTGATCAGAATGAGTCAGTTCAGCACCGGTACCAGTCCAAACGTCTCATTATCTACATTTCTTTATTGATTTAAACACGTAACCCATTAAAATAAATTAATAAAATAAAATCATTACATCTACTGTACTTGTTTAAAGCAATGCTACTCCCAGATAATAGATGTTGAGGGTTAGTACTAGTGCATCTCAGGGAATTCAGATTTATTCATAATTTAAATAACAAAAGTAAACTCATATTTTATATTCATTACATCACGCTTTCTCTTATATAATTATAGAATTCATTAATAGTATTAATTATTCTTTAATAGTAATAAAAAATAGAAATATAAATATATACTGATATATAAATATCGATATTTTGCCCAGCCCTAGTTATTACTATAAATCAATACATTTATATCTATATTGAGATATAAACAGAACAAGATACGGATATTGGCTAATATTGTTTATACAGTGTTTTAAGGTTTTTGAACAATGTTCTGTTTCAATCTTGCAGAAACCTTTTTCTCTGCTCCTGTTCTATGTTCCACCCCCTGCTCTCAGCTCCTCTTCTACTCTGCTTTCCTCCACCCCCATTAACTTATGAAGTATAAAGCAGAAATTAAGATTGAAAGATTTTTTGTTCATATTGTCCAGCCCTAGAAATAATTAATATAATAATGTTATACACTATGTTAAATTATTCAATACAAATATTCAATACATTTTTCAAATCTTTTTCAGGATTTCAATTTTCATTGGATTTAAAAACCTCTTTTGTTAGCGCAGCAATACTGAGTGACAGGGGTGGGCTAGTTTTTTTTTTATTTTTAGGGGTGATCAGATGATTATGGTGACTCATCCTGTAGCTGAAATGTGCTTTCACTGATGGGGTCCCTCTACAAGCACACCCACGCTTGAGCCCACCACGTGATCTGTCGTTCACCAACAACAACTGAACAGTGTACCAGGCCTTTCTGTCCTTTTTGAAGTCTAAATTTACCTCAATGGCAGGTTGAGCTGTATTAAAGAAGTACAGAATATTGCGGAACTGTATGAGGATTATATTGTATCTCTTTGGATTGTTGGGCCAGTGAATGAAGGTTTAAGATGTCCAATGTGTTATACATATTAAAGCTAGGTACCATAAACCGAAAATGTCCATTTCTGTGAGGTGCCGTTCCCATAGACAGCCATTCATTATGCAAATGAAATAATCACACTTGAGTGAATCTATGGGAAGAATGCATAATGAGAAAAAAAGCAATGCATTGATATAAATGTCTGATAGCTTTTGATTAATACGATGTTAAAGTGTTTTCACAGACATCAATTCAGGCTAATAAAGGAGTACAAGTGCACATAAACAAAACTAAATAACAATATTGGTGTAAATGTACGACTTGGGTATAAAAGGTCTTAATTGGCAGTTGCTCCTTTAAGTTGTGCTTTAAATGAGATCTTTGAGGAACAACAGCTAGATTATACATCACGATGCAAATGGTGGCCCTAACATAACACTTGATGCAGCCTTAGAAAATGGCTGTTCTTGGCAAAGGCAATAAGGCAGTGTGCTCCCCAGACTACTAGAGGAAAAAGAGAGTGAGCATGGCTCTCTTAGAGCATTTCTTTGTTATTACAGCCCTCTGTTGTTTCTCTTCTGTGTCTTGGACTTGCCTTTTGTCTCTCTTAGTCTTGAGAAATAACCCACGCTTGGCAGCCAATCACAGTGGACCAATCCTCCCCATCCCACCCCATGCCGAGTTTCCCTGGCAACCTGTCCGACCGCCATGCTATGCACCCTCCAGATGGGCTGTGCTCACAGAAAGAAAACATACCCGTGTCACACAGTCCCCATGGCTCTGCATTTGTGTGTGTGTGTGTGTGTGTGTGTGTGTGTATGTGTGTGTGTGTGTGTGTGTGTGTGTGTGTGTGTGTGTGTGTGTGTAATGCGTATGTCCCTGTGTTTTCATGTCAGTTCCTTACACTCTGGATTGATGCATGACGTTCCGAGAGTGTGTTTTTCCGACAGGGAATAAGACGGGACTGACAGAGCCTGTTACCATCTAGTGCATCTCCGGCAGTCTCCTCAGTTAATTAAGACTGCACATCTTGTCTTTTCATGCACATGCTCTGAGACTGATATCAGTTCCAACTGTCTGTCTGCTACAGGCCTCCTAATGATGCATCACATTTTTCACTTATTCATTTGTGACAAAATTAGATTCAGCATTTCCTCATATCACTGTTGTAATAAAACCTTGTATTTTACATGGTTCATAACTTTAATCAGTGTTAATTAGAGCTGCCACTGTCAATTATATTAATCAAATAATCTATCAATTATTTGGATGGTTAATTGGTTAGTCTTTTTTTAGAACAAACAATAAAACCATGCTTAACTGATCATTAATATGCTGTGCAGAGGCTTTCAAAGACTCCTTTTCACTTTAATCCTTAGATCTCTGTGTCAATTTTTTGGGACGTTTTGGTAGTTTTATTCACCCAAAAATTAGAAAAGCTTTCAGATATTATTTCCAGGAGATCCTAGGCTACACATGTGAGATGTAAAAATATACAAAAAGATTGTTTAAATAATTGTATGAATTTGACCACATGTTGATAATTTAATTGCAGCTAATGTTTCTTTTGCTTAGAAGGACTACACTTTACATGTCCAAAGTAATTAAATTAATTATCCTGAGTATTTTTGAAAATCCAAGAATTTTGATGAGTTATTTTATTTATAATGATATTAATTTATAAATTTTATTTAGAATGATAGGTTATTCAAGTAAAACAAATGTCCTTAATTCTTTTTGTTTTGTATTTATACTATTCCTTCTCAGGACTTTTATTCTGAAATGTCAATTCTGTGTGAACAAAAAAAGCAAACAGCCTCTCCCTTATCATTTTCCTCTATAACCCAATATCATTAGTCCCACCCCTCTCGCTGATCAGCCAGACTTGTAGGTTGAGCATGTATTTGTGGACAGAGCAGTAAACATGCACTGGATGGCTTGTTTGGCATTTAAACTGGGATTTAATTCACTTGGAAACAAGTGAATTTTTAGGTGTTTTCCAAGCTGGAAATATCTTGCTTATAATTCATCACACAATGATGAGATGGTTAAATGCTTTAAGTCTTGCCGTGTGTTGTGATGTGTATCATGTCTGTAGGTTACTCTCTTCCTGAACTATGAAGCCTAGAAAATAGCAGGTTCTAAGAGTTCAAAGAGTTAATGAAAAATATTAAAAGTTCAGTTTGCAAAGGTAAGGAATACAGGTACATAAAGTAAAAATTCAAGGCATGTTTCAACTACCTTGGCAGCTCTAATTAGGCCAAAACATTCATGGTGACTGGAACAAAATACTGGGGAGGATTTGTTAGTATAACATTAACTACACTTCCTGGCTGTTTACACTAGGTTCACCCTGAAAATCATGTACCGATACAACCCCAGATTTTCACATTTATGAAATTTGATGCAGGAATCGGATAAACAGGAGGCTAAAGCAAATGTAAGTTGTTATTAGGACTGTTTCCCACCACAATCAAATACAGTTTTTTTAAACATGTATGCTATACTTTTTATGTTTTAAGTATATTTTAGGATGCTTGGAATTTTGATATTGTATTGTTATTTTCACTTAGTGTTATTTAAGTATCACTACCTACTACTGGGTTTTGTTGACCCTTATTGTAGAATATGGGTTACTATGGCTGAATCTGTAACTGCAGCTTCCATTTGCTCTAAGTGTACACAATAATTCTACTAACATTTATTGTGAAAGAGCACAATACTGTGCACAACTGCCATAAATAGCATGAAGTTATTATTTCACCTTCTGAACCTGAATGTTCCACTGTGACTGTATGAGTGATCAGCATTTCAATAGTACTTTTCCACTATGCATTGTTTTACCACTATGCAGTTGCACTATGAGGGATGAATTGCCACAGTATATAATTTATTGCCTTTTAAGTTGTTTAATGCAAAAACCTGAGAAATCTATAATGCTGGTAGTTCATGAACTTGTCATAGTCATATTATTATACAGCAGTGTTTACCATGCAGATCTGCACTGTTTAAACTAACTGACTGACCTAAAGGATAGTCTGTTGTCTGGGTGAAAGGCTGGACAATATAGACAAAAATATATATTTAGCAGAATAGTGATGTATGACATATGTTGTGAAAATACAGTGAGGACCATTTCTTTTGGTAAATTTAAAAATACTGAAATCTGATCTTCATTTCTTCTTCTTACACAAAGTCTTGCCATCTCCATGGTGTGTATGTGGGTGGAAGAAAGCAGAGTAGAGGACGGGCTGAGAGGAGGGGGCAGAGCAGAGCGAGGGAGTAAAAAAAAGTTTTTCCACAAGAGTTAAACAGAATGTTATTTGAAAACTTTAATCTCAATATAAACAATATAGCCTCAGCCCATATCCCGCCATGTTTATGTCCCAATATTGATGTAAATATGAATATATTCCCCAACCCTACTATACATCTATTATGCAACTGTAAATGTTGGTACTGGTGAGATGCTGGTTGAATGGGTTTTCCAATTTTTTTAATGATGAACAAAAAGGGCTGATAAAGACAGCTTTATCATGACCTGCAGATTTTCTATTTGTCATTCAAAGTGCAAACTAATCATTAAAGCATTTTTTTTTCCACATAGTTTTTGAGCATGTCTGTTGGTAATTCATTAATAAAGGTTACAAACATTTGTTAACTAAAATATCTATATTTATGGAAATTTTTACATTTATGATGCATTTTCTGAAAATTAATAAAAATGAAGCCTAGTTTAAGTTACTTGGATAAGACAGAGTTTCATCTTAATACATCAAAACCTGAGTAACCTTAGATCGATTCAGATGGTCAGAGTTAGAGACTTCATGGTCATTCCAAAAATAGGCCGCCCAACCTCCTGCATTCTGTTGATTGCATTATCAGATCCGCACTCCATTAAGGAATGAGACCAAGCTAAAAAATCCTCTCAATGTAGCAGAAGCATTATAGGCTTACTAGCAATTAATCTGTCTATGAAGCTTCTGTATAAATGTATTGATCCAATTCTGTACATTCTCTGTGGTGGCTTTATACCTGTTCATACACCAACCAGCCCTGAGAAGTCAGTCAGGTTCATAATCTTGCTTGAATGGCTTTGTGCAAAGGACAGAGGGGATGTATGAAATATTTATCAGGCCAGCAGCAGTTTTCTTAGTGCAAACACAGGAGATTAGAGAGTGGGGGAAGACAGAGAGTGCTGTGAGGAGAGGTTAGAGGCTGTGTTGAGCCCGAGCAATTTACACTTGGAGTGTGGTTGCTTGAGACGCCCATCTGGATGTTCAAGTCCAGTGAATCCCAAACAGCCAAAAGCTCCATGCCTGCTGTTTGGACACTTTAGACCACATAACTAGGACTGTGAGACTGGGGATTAGAGTAATTGTTTGGCTGCCTGGAGAACAGTTAAATTTCTGTTTGTTTTTGGCTCTGGTCTATGGCCACTGTGTATAACCATGTGAGATTTTTATCTCAGTAGGTTCTTGAGCTACAGAAAATGGACAAACAATATGAATGAAAGGTAAAGGTCTTGGATATTGTAACAACAATATGTGATGTTGTGTTGTTGGATGTGAAGTGAAGAGTTCTTATGACCGCAGCACTTGTTTTATTACAGTGTAGTAGTGAAGTAGCATAGCTGTTCAGCTGCTTTGTAGTTCAGTATATATAAAACATAAAGTGTAGTAAGTAAAAAGTAAGAAGTAAAAACTATTTCTATAAGACAGAGTTACAAAGTGCAAGAAATTAT
Source organism: Acestrorhynchus altus (assembly GCA_034509495.1). Classification (NCBI taxonomy): domain Eukaryota; kingdom Metazoa; phylum Chordata; class Actinopteri; order Characiformes; family Acestrorhynchidae; genus Acestrorhynchus; species Acestrorhynchus altus. Next base: position 34,677,744 of record CM067503.1, on the reverse strand, counting down.
ATGTAAAACAATATTTAATATACCATAAAATTCATATTTCATTATCCTAAATTATGTGAAAAAGTTAACCGATACAGTTATGTTTTAAACTTTGTCAAATCTCAAGAGGAAGACTGTTCCAAAGCTTTGGGGCTGCCACTGAGAGTGCTCGGTCACCCTTTATTTTTTTCTTGGTTCTCATAAGAAGCTGGTGAGTAAAACTCAGGTCTTGTGAAAGTGTCTTTCACAATAGTGAAATAGTTTGCTTATGTAGATGGGAGCTTTAAAAACATTCACCTGGAGTGTTACTACCTATATTTGGTCTAGGGCAATGTTTCTCAAACCTGCAAGGGGTGTGTTAGCACAAGGAATTCACAAGGAACAGGGAAAATCACATTTTAAATTAGTAAAATTTGATGAATTGTGTTCAAACCATAAACATTATAAGCATTAATAGAAATGCACAAAAGAGTACATTACAGAATTTAAACACAAATTTAACATATAATTTTGAGACAACATAGCCATAGGTATCTGATGCAGACCATTAGTGAACTAGTTTAGCAATTAAATTTCTTAAACAAATTACTGAATTTTCTTAAACAAAAAAAGAATGTGGCACTGTTCCTCAGAAAACACAAACACAATCAGCAAGAACCAAGACTGCATCTACATGTCTTCAATGGCATCACTTTTAGGCCAGTGAAGACATGAGTAAGGAGTGAGGAACCCGCATCAAAGCATCAAGAGCAGTTTTATTAAAACTACACATCACACCTACAATAAAACTGTTATAGTTAGTGCCATCCTGGGAGAATCAAAGAAACAAAGTTCTGCTTCCATACTGAGTCTAAATGTACTTAAAATTGCATTAGGTTGTGGCACCTTCACAGCATGGAAACTTGTCAGATTGGAATTTTACATGGTGTGAGGTTTATAGGTGCTTTTACTTGTTTAAAACCTCATGTAGCACAAAGAAACACACCTCCCCAGTACTGGATGTACTGCTAAATGACCAAAAACTAAAGCTCACTTCAACCCAAGATAATCTCTTAAAGTTAGGAGCTACTGGTAATTACAAAAGAAATGCACCATCTCTCCTTATACAGCCTGTTCTGTGTGGAATAGGTGCGACACCACAAAAACAATTCAACATTCAAAACAGCTTTTTGTAGTTTTTACACACATACACTGAATGGACTGGGGAGTGCAGTGGTATATTTTGAAACTTATATTTACATACATCCATTTACATTTGTCACATATTTTATAAACCTTTTCTCTTTATCATCACATGGGCTTTTTGTAAATATGTCATTACAAGAGTATCCCTACAAGAGAATATCAGATTGGAAATTTTTTGCACATTTTTACATAATGTTTTTTATTAGGTTTTGCAATACTGCAATTTATTTCTATATTAACGGTGTACATGGAACGATTGGTGGAAGACAGTGGTTTGTTTTGTGTTGTGTTTAACCCACAACCACTAGGTGGCCATGTTTAACTGTGTTTAACCCCAGATCCCACAGATCTTATTGGATAAACAATTTTACTCATATTTTATTAGGTTAGTGTGTTTTTGTACTTTTCCTACATTCTGTTGAAAACAAAATACATATATACATTACTTACAGTATCACAATATAGCATTTATGATACGTATTCTACGATGAGGTTCTTGCCAATACAGCCCTAATGTGTAGGACTCTGGACTCCTGATTTGTGTTGCATCTGCCATGGACCCCCAAAAGACCTCTTGCAATTCTTCAGCTGCTACTTTAGTTTATTGCTGACCTTCTTCTAATTACCATTGCTGGCCTGGATAATCTACTTTAGACCTGTGGAGACATGTGGCAAGCCTCTGTCAAATACTGTTTAGCTATCATATCATAGTGAGCATTCATTTGTGTGTAAATGCATGGAACTTCTCTCCAAAGACTTGCTCCAGATTCAGAAGGAGTTGGCATGTTGGCATGCATAAGTGAAGCATGCAATAGTGAAGTGTGCATAAACCAGGCAGCCTTATTAGACACAGCATCCATACTAAAGTACTTTCCTTACTCCAGGCTAGGTCTCTCAAAAGAACCCTCACAAATGGACAGTTACATAGACAGGGTTCACTCATGCTTAGTCAATGAGTCCTGACAAGATGAGAATGCCACTCACTAACAAAATGAAAAAGGGGGAAAAAGAGTAAATAATGGAGCTGTTTTATGGAGCGCAACAAACAACAAAATTACCTGAATAAACTGTCATTGACAGTCAGGCTAAATGAGTGTTTCCTGGCTTTGCATTGGTTTTTGAGTGCACTCTACATGTACCCCTGTCTGGCTGCATATTCAGTCAGCTTCTTTGCCAAAATCTATGGAAGTGGCCTGATAGCCTTAAGCTCCACTAAGTGCTCTGTTGCTATTAATGAGAAAATGGGTCAGTTCTTTACAAACCTATTGCTGCTTTATAGAAGACTCATTTTGACTTATCAAAAAAGGCTTGTGGGACCAAAATAGCTTTGAACAGGTTTGGTAGCTCCACTAAGACAGATTTACCTGTATGACTCATTAGTACTTATTGTTTATTGAATTATATAATTATACTGTATGTATCAGCAAAACAAATCCAATAGATCCTATTTACCAATTGAGGGTGCAGATGCTCAATGAGGGTGTACTAGTGCAGGGTATCATGTGTCGCTCAGTGCCAGCTTTTCTACCAATGCAGTATATAGTATGCTGAATAATACCTTTAGTAGTCAGGAGATACAGGAGGTGATTAATATTGATTCTTCTGCATGGTATAGTAAAATTGAAACAAACAGCCCCTAAATAAGGGCAGACAACCACTCCAACAATGGCTTCTTCTTTACTTCAGTCTAGCACATTCCTAATTAGGGGCTAACATCGTAGATTGTAGCTGTCACATGATTTACAATACTTCATGCTCTAATAAACTGAAAATGGAATTTAAAACGTGGCATAGTTTCAGTTATTGACATTTACTCCATTCATACGCCAGTAATCTCTTTAGTCATTACTGAAATGCAAAATATGGGTGACCCAGGGCCAAGCCGTATCTGGGCATGCATATACAGACACATATTAGAGTTGTGAGTAGCCAATTCACCTGATCTCCATGTTTTTGTAATGTGTGAGTAGGAAACCAGAGGCCCCTGAGTAACTCCACACAGACACAGGAACATGGAAACTCCACCCAAATAGGGCCTTGAACCCTAAACCCCAGCTCTGAGAGGCTAACCACCAAGCCACTGTGCCACCATGTTTAATGTCTTAACTGAGTCTTAGCATTGTGATTTATTGATATTCCTACTGTATTATAATAAAGTAAATATTTATGCCACGGACACATTAAGGGTGTAATGAAGGTAGAGTGAGAGTCAGTAAGTCCAGTTGGCACAGCAGGAACTATACAATGATATTCCTTTGTTCTCAGTGTTACCTTGACAAACTGCTATTTTGGCACATCACCCACTGAGCAGATAGAAACCTCGTGTAGAAGCCATGAGTCATTACCATCTATACTGCTGCATTAGTTCACACTAGTGCAGGGCTTGCCCAAACTTTTTGTCTCGGAAGGCCGGAGAGCAGTGTTTCTTTGAGCGTAATATACAATTAAAGAAGCTTGAAGTTTGAAAAATTAAAATGTGTTTTGTGATATTATGGTTGGTTAAATTTTTTAACTGATTAAGAATTTACTTTAAATTACACACAATAAAATTATTTTCTCAGGGTTAAAGTTAAGTCAGCTTTCTTGTGGGTAAAATTAAATGTCCTCTCTTTTCAAAAACTATGTTAGCTCATCAGATGGGACTGACTCTTGAGGATCATGAAGATCTACTAGTATAACATTTTTTTAATGAGCAAATCCTTATCAAATATTTTTACAGTATATCAGCGCAAGAACTATGGTTTGTCAATAACAGCCTAACTGATAACTGATTAATAACAGATTTTTCTGCTTCTTCTCAAACTGAAAGACTTACCCTATCTAACCATAATCATAACATAGCTCTGTCCACATGAACATGCTCAACCTGCCTGCAGACTCTGACTAAACAGTGAGAGGGGGTGGTGCTAATGATGCCACTGACCCAGAAATTAGGTTATGAATGAAAACCAGAATTGAGGGCTGTTTCCTCACACAGTGTTCAAATTTCTGAATAAAAGTCCTGAGAAGGGATCATATGGATACATACATAAATAATAAAAGACATTCTGATAATTATTTTTTTAATTTTATTTGCACCAATGTCAAGTATTTTATTAACATTATCCTTGTCAGTCTAATCAGTACAAATAACTCGTCAAAATTCTTGCATTTTCAACTGACAAAAAACACTGAATGACCAGTAGGAGTTCTCAGATAAAAAGAAATAAATATTTAAGTAAATATTTAATTAAAACATGGTCTAAAAACATGATTTTTACATCTCAAATGAAGAGATATTTGGTTATCATAGGATCTCCTGAAAATAACAATATCTGGCATGTGTGCCTCTCCTCTTTAAATACTTAGAATAAAAGAACAACAAACCAAATTTCCACAGGGGTGTAAAAGTTAAGCAAATATATATTCAGTAATTCTTGTGGATGTTTAAAATGCAATTTTAAATTAAATGCACATATGCCTATTATAGACCATTTGCTGTATTTTCCCCCCAAAGTCATCATGTCTGGACTTGATCAGTGACTGAATTGTTTTGTTGTGATGTTTTCATGATGGAAATAATACTACAGTTTATATGATAATATCACTGTTTAAAATACACTTAATTGAATTCTACAGCTTTATGGCAGATTTGGCAGAATATTAGGATCATCTGTTCCTTTCATTTGTTTTCGAATGAATTTGTCTTCTGGTCAGTAATGCATAATATCTTCCTGTAAAATAGACACAAATATATTTTCCTGACCATACGTTCTTACTCTAAATGTGTTCTTCTGCTAAACAGCAACAGCACAGTAAATAGGACAAGCCTATCTCCATCTGTTCACGTTCAGTTCTGCTGTCCCACTCTCCTCCCTCTTCTTTTCCTCTTTTGTACTTTGGTGGCTCAGATCAATCAGGCTTCAGCTGCTCACACTGGTGAAAGAGACAGCCATGATGGATTATGGTTTTGCCTTATTAACACCGCTTTCTTACCTTTATTCCAATCCTAACAGTGAAGTCAGAGGCTGTACTGTTGAAAGGATCAGTTCTGCTTCTTTGAAATTTGGTCCGATCTGTTGAAAGAATCGATTCTGCTGAATATGTCAGTTATGTTGAATGAGTCAATTCTGCTGAATGAGTCAGTTCTGTTGAATGGACCAATTTTATTGAACGAATCAGTTCTTTAAAAACAGTTAAAAAAGTTGAAATGAGCAATTTTGTTAAAATAATCTGTTGAATAAATCATTTCTGTTGGTAAGTTAATACTCACTGATCCTGCTTTGGAGTTCTAGGTAGGCCTTGTGCCCTCTCACTGCTTGCTGTCAGCTGAGCCTATGTGTGTGATGTGAAGCCAGAGCAGCCTCCCGTGAGCCTGCGGCCTACTGCCAGATGCAGACGCTTGCTTGGTGGCCCTGTGGCACAGCTGCTCTCCACCCTCTCTACCAGCACCAGCACCAGACTCAGTCTGCTCTGAGGGCCTGAGGCCTACACAACAGAGTCAGCATCCCATAGTGCATTTAGCCTATAGAGTTTGCATGTAGACAGGCAAAATTACAAAAGGCTTGTGAATTTTGAATCATTTATAAGAGGTGGGGGTGAAATAGATGCTTCATCTTCCCTTTCCTCACTGTGTGTGGTCTGATCTATGGCTGGGCACTTTATTGATAAACTGGGATATAAACAGCAAGATATAGGCTACGGTAATATTGTTTATATTGAGTAATCTTGCAAAAAAAAATTCTCCCTCTCTCTCCCTCCTGCTCTTAGCTCCTCTGCCCCCCTCATCCCCCATTTGCGCTTTCACAAATGCATCATATTAGTTAGTGAGTTAGTGTGTATAAAGAAGAAATTAATAATCCAGTAATTGTAGTAAATATACAGTAAGATCAAAAAATTTATACAAATTCATAAATTACCTCTAATTTTACATAATCCAAACATTTTCTCTTTCTTCAGTTTAAGGATTACATTCATAGATTGAAAACAGGCTGTTCATAATCAGACAATCCTAACCTGAGTTACACGAGCTGATCTAAGGCATTATGGTGGTGATGATTCAAGTCAGGCTTATAAATGTGTATAACCGTTGAGTGGGGATTAATCCTCAGCTTTCAGTGTGATCTTCGGAGAGTCAGGTGCTTACTCATCTTTCCTGGAGTAATCCTTCCTATAATCTAGGACATGCAAGTACTTAAAAGCAACCCTAATGGTTGACATAATTGACCATTTTCCTCACAGTGCCTGTGGGAAAGTTAGAGATTCTGCTGAGACTTGGCTTTCTTGTAATAAGATTTGCTCCTGTTTTTTTGTGTTAATTTATTGCTTTGTGTTTGCATTTTTTATCTTATTGCCTTTTGTTTAGAACATTTGGCCCTACCCTTCAAATGTGAAGTGGTTTATTTCAGTTTATTTCATTTAATATAGTTCAATTCAATTTAATTGTATCATTTTACTAATCCAGGGCTGTACAGTATAACATTGTACAAGTTTTCAGTGTTGTTATACAGATACAATGCCTAAAACAAAGATCATTTATTAATGTTAATGTTAATTATGTGAATGTAAATATAGATGCCGTGTAATGAACATTCAAATACAAAATAGTTAGCACACACACACACAGAGAACACATGCCCAGAGATGTGGGCATCCTTTGACATGGTGGCAGGGGCGCAAAGAGATACAAGGTTTTTGCCTGACAGTGACAATTAACATTGGTGATTAGGGTTTCTCTCTCTCTCTCTCTCTCTCTCTCTCTCTCTCTCTCTCTCTCTCTCTCTCTCTCTCTCTCAAGCAGTTAGACCAATGATTGTACACAGAGAGAAGTGAAAGATAAAGTCAGCAAACACTGACATAAAATCAAAGTGAATTCCGAGACTTTTTACCCAATTCAGAAATTCTGGCTAGACACATTTTTCAGTGTCCAGGGAAAATAGAACTGATCTGATCACCCTAGTGAAGTGAGCTGTGTGGTACAGCAAAAGAGAAAAGTGCATAATTCATCTGAAAGGCTAACTTTTCATCCATGCCAGAGCTGAACTGACATCCTTGATAATGTACCACTAGCAGACTGATCAGCTGTTGCTCACTCTGTGTCTGACAGTAAGTATTATACTTTCACATTGTAATGTGAGCATTCAGAGAGAGCCATTCTTTACATGTGTAATGACCATGTACTTCAATGATTACAGTTGGTTGTTTGTAGGCTGATGATGATGGAAGTTTGATTAGGTGTAGTATGTTGAGTTGGATCAGATCTGCTGTCTGTAAACAGCTTCACATGTGTCATGTTAACAAAGTGTACAGCTTTGTGTTCAAGCACAGCAACTTCCTTGAGTAGAGAATACAGTTTGCAGCTTAAGTAAAATAGACAGCGTTCTTATAAGCGTGCATATGTGCCCTGAGCTAGTGAAGATCAGTGTAGATATGAGTGAACTGGGAGAATCAGAGTAATCAGTAGCAGTCTTTATGTGTGTCCAGTTTGTGGGTGGTTTTGCTGATGTAATCAGTGTAACAGCATGTGTGTAACAACTGTTCTTGAATCTGGTGCTTCTGTCTCTGATGTTCCTGAACCTCTTTCTGGATGGCAGAAGTTGGAACAGTGAGTGTCTGGGGTGTGTGGGGTCAGAGGAGATGTTGATGGCTTTCTTCTGACATCTTTTGTTGTACAAGCCTGTATGGGTGGGAGCACTGTCCAATTTGTCGGCTCCATTTACCATATAGTTGCGCCTTGAAGTTCTATAATGTAGTGTAGACCATTTGTTTCTTTGCTTACTTTGTTAGCTTCCTTTCACCCTGTTCTTCAATAGTTATGACCCCACAGGACAACCACAGAACTCCCAGCATTCAATGTCACTGCAGTGGATCAGACAAGGCAGTTTTGGGGTAGTGTTTAAACATTGTGTGCACTCACTGTCCATTCTGTTAGACACCCTTACACAGATGGCTCACTTTGGTAGATGTTGGTAGATGTAAAGTCTTAGACAGAAGCTGACCCACCACCCAAATAACACCAGCTATGTAGTGATGCTGTAGGGTCCTGACTATTAAAACAGGTGAAAGGAGGATCATAAAATATGCAGAGAATCAGCTGGGCTACAATCTGTAATTATAGAAATACAACATGCTCCTATATAGAAAAGTGAGTGTATATTCAAAGAATATTTTTATATAGAAAGATTGGAAATATGAATGGTTGGATACAATTAATTAATTAATACATTTATTTTTTTGTTTTTTGATGTTTACAGGACAGCTTTCCAGCCAGATTCGGAGGGATTCATTTTGTGAACCAGCCATGGTACATCCATGCTCTGTACACGGTCATCCGGCCCTTCCTGAAGGACAAAACAAGAAAAAGGGTGAGAGAGAGAGAGAGAGAGAGAGAGAGAGAGAGAGAGAGAGAGAGAGAGAGAGAGAAAAAAACACAGATTAGCACAGACATCAATAACTTGATAGAATGTCGGTAGATAATGGACAAGCAGGGCTCTCATAGTCATTAACTGTTTCCTTTTTTCCTGCTGTGTGGCAAGTGTGTGTGTGTGTGTGTGTGTGTGTGTGATTTGAATAGCCATTTTCAGCTTACCCCGGTGCAGACCATTTAAAATGTCAATGACTCTGTCTTGTTGAATATTTAAGCATGTCAAATATCTCTCTCTTACCTTTCATATCAACCAAATGAAAAGGAGCCTGTGTTTTCAATACAAGCACATTCTCTATCACACTTAATATGATAAAACAAGTTCATCAGACATTCCATTGAATAAACTCACTTTTTATTCATCAGTGCAGGCTGTTCCTAGCTCTAGTTCTAGCACTGCTGGGTCTCAGATTAGTCATTAACTGCTTGTTTTCCCTTCCTGCTGTGCTGTGTGTGTAGATCTTCATGCATGGGAATAATCTGAATAGTCTACACCAGCTGATTGTGCCAGAGATTCTGCCCTCAGAACTGGGCGGCATGCTGCCTCCCTATGACATGGGGACGTGGGCCAGGACACTGCTGGACCACGCTTATGACGAGGAGACTGACTACTGCCCTGAGTCCTATACACTGTCTGTGAAGGACCTGGAGAAAGACTTGTCCCCCAAAACCATGAAAAGGTAAGTTATTCTCTCTCTCTCTCTTCTGCTCTGTTTAGATTAAACAGTTAATTAAGAAATGAATGACATCATTGAGCTTTTTGAGCTATGAGCTGTTATCACTCTTGTCATCGTTGTGGAGAAGCGTCAATCGGCTGAATGAACAAGAGGGAGGTTACAAAGGTGCTTGACATCTAGAAACAAGGAAGGTTTAATCTGGGTTTATTGAATGCAGTTATCATGCATCATGCATACTTTGTAAGCCCCCTTTCATCCTGTTCTTCAATAGACCACAATAGAGCAGGTATTATGTGGGTGATTCTCAGCCTTGCTTTGATGCTGACGTGGTGGTGTACAAGTGTGTGTTACACTTGTATGAGTAGATCAGACACATCAGTGTTTAACCACTGTGTCCACTCACTTTTCACTTTATTACACACTCCTACGTAGTTAGCCAACCTTGGTAGATGTTGGTAAATGTAAAGCTAGAGACAAAAGCCCATAGTTGCTGCACAGTTGTGTTGGACATTCTCTAGTCCTTCATCAGTGAGACGAGAGCTACCTGAGAGCAGTTATCACTCCCTTGTGGAGAAACATCAGTCTGCTAATTTAAGGAGAGTGAGGTTCAATAGGTGCTTGCATCTAGAAACAAGGTAGGTCTTTGCTAATTGGATGCACTTATCATAAATGATGTGTTCATTACAAGATAACACATTACTTTTCATATATTTTTCATTTTCCCCTTTACATTTCTCATTGGAATACCAGATTAATTCTAAGGGTAATATCCTGTCAAGGGCCTCCTACAGAGAAGGAAAACAGACTCTTCATGAAATTCAAATAATATGAAATATGAATCATCTTCTTCTAATATGTACACATTCCGTCGTATGCAATCGTTTGGGTACGTATGGTGTGAAAAAGGTGTTTATAATTTTCTAAGTGAAAAATAAGTTCACATCCACTAAAGAGAATAAAACTCTGCACATTCTAATGCAGTTACTGTTTTCTTACATAATATGACATATTGTAAAAGTAAATGTGACATATGCAAAAGTAATAGCACATTATAATTTACTGAAACTGTTTACCTTTAAGTTTGTTTCCTGTACAGGGTTTGTTCTCATTCTTTCAGTTAGAAAATCAACCAAATGTTGACTTGAATGTAATTTATTCACCCAAACATATCCATAATACTGTATGTGATATTGATGTTTAGAATAGTTTAGAATAACTAAATTCTAATTCCGTAATTATATACACTCTATGGCCAGTACTGAGACATCTGCTTATTCATTGTTTCATGTGAAATCAATGGTATTAAACATGATTCCTCCTGCTTTTGTTGGAGGAATTTTCCACTGTCCAGGGAAGGATTCTCCTAGATTTTGGAGCATTACTGTAAGGATTTGATTGCATTCAGCAACAAGCGATCACCACCCTACCTTATTGCTAACTCTACAGCTCATCCCAAAAGTACTGGATGGAGCACCATCATTCCAGAGAACACAGTTCCACCTTATACCCCTCTACCCCAAGCCTGACATTAGGCACGATGTCTATAGATGCTCCTATATCTGTTCCAGGGAGTTCTATTCTATTGGCAGTACCTCTCTAGAGACACTAGACTAACTGTGTGTGCATTTGCACATCTGTGTCAGCATTTGGGGCAATTGAATGCATTCATTGGAAGGGGTGTCCACAAACATTTGTACATATTTTTGTCAAGGAAACACCTTGATTCTCCAACATATGAACAAAATGTGAACAATGTAAAGAACAAAACTGCTTTCACATAATGTAAAAAGTGAACAATGGAGGTACAGAATGTTTGTCAGGTAGCTAAAGTATTTTGTCTGAGTAATAAATAATGGATATGAAATGATCACGCGTCTTTGTAATCACCGATGGTGTGTACGAGGGTTAAGAGAGTGCATGCTTGATTAATGTTTGTGTGTTCTTCATGCTGTTAAGGACTTATTGCATCATTAAACTGAGTTACACTGTGTTGCCGGCAGACTGGATGATTATGAGTTGAGCATAAATGTTCTCCTTATGTATGTGGGGGGCAGGGGGGCATGGGGGTTGTGCAGTCTGTGTTTGCCTGATCTTTACTCACACGGGGAATGTGTGATTAATGAGAGGTGCAATGAGAGGAGTTAAATTGGCTGAAATTATTCTGATGTGAATGGCATTGATCAACATTATTCTAGGAATCACACTAATTACAGGGAGTTTGGTGACAGAGTGTAGATGTACACACTTTATTTGCTGCTAGTGTTTGTTCTTTTGCTTCATCTGAGTATATTCATTTGAAACATTGCTAGCACTGCCTGAACCACTTGCAAGAAGTGAAAATGAGCAGTAGTTGACCGAAAGACTGGTATACTGTGTGTTATTACAAACATGCACTGAAGCAGTGGAATTTTGCTGTTACCCAGAGTGAAGCAGTGGTTTCAAATACAGTATAACATACTTGTAGGGCTGGGTGATATATCAATATTTATAATATATTGGGATATAAAAATTGCAGGATATGGGTTGACACAATATTGTTTATATCATGTTTTACAGTTTTCTAATAAATTTTTACAACCTTTTTTGCAATCTTTTATCACTCAGCTCTGCTTTTTTCTCTCTGCTCCCCCTCTCTATATAGGGGCAAATATAGTAAAAAGAAATATATACAAAAAGACAAAGAATTACATGGGGTGTCCTTATTTTTTCATATTCTGTTTCCATATCATGTATTGTATTGTATATCACCATCCATTCAAAATTTGGATATGAGTATTTTATCCATATCACCCAGCCCTACATACTGGATGGGATTCCATTCAAATGTCCAAAAAGAAATAGAGTGTGAAAATGTGAATTAATGTGTGCTTCAATCAACTACTTTTAGCACTAAAATCTTACTTACTGAAAAAGAATTAACACTGTTTCCAACCTCCTGTTTATCCCTTAGAATTAACCAGTCTGTTTTTGCTGCTTTGTTTGAGGCTAATGTATGTAATAAGGCACTGTTCTGGAGATTAGCCTGTATTATATGTTATTCAAAGAGCAATTTGGACTGAAACACTCCTTATAACTTCAGTGTTATAAGGTGGGGCTACAGAGGTTTTATTAGGGCTGAAAATGTACTATTACTAATGCATCTCAAAACATCAGGAGAAAAATCATTTGTGTTCATAATTACATTCAATTAAATTTCATGTTGTATTTTGTATATTTTTCCATTACATGTAAAGGTTTAGCTCAGTATGGCTCATGAAAACTTTCTTATTAGAATATTTAATGATAATTATTTAAATATTAGAATTTTTAATTTCAAATAAATTACTAATCTGACAGCATTAAAGCAAAGTTTTGAATCATGTCACTATAATGAATGTAAAATATACACAGATCAGCCATAATATTATGACCACCTTTTTGTTTCTACATTCACTTTCTGTTTTATCAGCTCTGCTTACCATACAGGAGCACTGTGTTGTTCTATAAGTACAGACTGTTGTCTATCTGTTTCTTTGCATACTTTGTTACCCTCCTTTCACCATGTTTTTAATGGCCAGGACCCTACAGGGGTCTCTACACAACCACAGAGCAAGCATTTTGTGGGACAGTGACTTGGTAGCGGTGTGTTGGTGTGTGTTGCACTGGTATGAGTGGATCAGACACAGCAGTGCTGCTGGAGCGTTTAAACACGGCGTCCACACACTGTCCAGTCTATTAAACACTCCTGCCTAGTTGCTCCAGCTTGTAGATGTGAAGTCAGGGACAGAAGCTTTATGTTGGCCATCCTCTATTTCTCCATCACTGCTCACAGGACGCTGCCCACAGGACACTGTTGACTAGATATTTCTGTCCAGGGAGGCTTTTTTATTATGTTTCATACAGCATTGAGTTCTGTACGGACAGCATAGACTGGGATATAAACTGTGTGTTTCAAAATCAAGACAGAAGAACATGTAAAATTCATTACATTGGCTTTTTGTTGCAACTATATGTGTGAAGTTTATAATGATACCATGAATTTTGCAGTGCTGACTGATCTACCACTAGACTTTGTTTCTACTTTAGCCTTATCACTCTATTGCAAAACTAAAGAAGCAAAAGAACATCAAAGTTCTTGTCTCCAGGGGTGTCTCGACTGGGTCATGAAATCAGCTTTAGACGTAAAAGATGCTGCCATGAGCTGCCCTCAATGAGTGATACACTGCAGTCGAAAGCTCTGGAGCATGAACAGATGCGATGAAGCTTTACCTTTGGCAGTGAACTGACTTTTCCACTTCTGCCTCCACTGCTGCTGCACCGCCGAGAGTTCACTGAGGAAAAGGTGTGTAGACGTGTGACAGAGCAGAAAAGCGCGCCACAGCCTAAGGCACGGCAGCTTCTGTAGTGCTCTGTTTGCAAATCCCACTGTTTGTGTCCATCAAGGCCTTCTAGTGGAAGTACAACAGCTTTACATTTTTCTTTTTTCTCCACTGCTTGCTGAAAACTGTGTGGGATCAGCAGATCAGTGTGAGTTAGATGTATCATAGCTGACATTTCTGCCTCCCCAGCCACTAACAAAACACACTGCACATTTTTATCCGATGACACTTTGATTTCCCCAAGCAGAACAATTTATTATTTTAGCAATTATTCCTTTATGTAACAGTTTTGTGAATAAAACATAATGTCTGCCTGTAGAAAAGCCATCCTCACCCACAGGGCATAAAAAGGTTACATTAGTCAGAGTAATTAACCACACTGCCACACTGCCATTGTCTGCTCTTAGAAGATAATATTGGCAATTTATTTTTTTCTGCGTTGATGCTACAGTGCACACCATAGTCTTCTAATACAGACTACTGTAAAGGTGTAAGGCCTAATACTTAGGCCACCATGATTAGGTCAGATTCAGACACATTTGAAAGACTCCAATTTAGATCCTTTGTTTTTAGTGCTGTCCTGCTGTATTAGAGGATGGATAAATGGACATTATTCACAACCTGAAAGCAGTGACACATGTTTAAAGAAGTTACCAAAACAGTATAAATTTAGCAAAACATTTTGTGTGGAACTGTTTTACAGTATAATTTAGATTATCAGCAGTTTTTGACTGTGTTCAAAGAAGACATCTTTCCTCTAGACAAAGGAATTTAAAATGTGAGCATGCAGCTGTTCTGTGGCTGTTTCTGTTCTGCTTTTTTGGGCCATGTCACTCATGAATCTCAGCTGGTTAAAAACAAAACCATCACAGAAACGTGTGTGCCAATGAGAGAATTGCACACCTTACCTGGTTTTAAACCAGTATTGCAACATGCAGCATGTTTCAAGTTGTGACAGAGGATCAGTGTGTTGTTTGCACAGTGAAATCATATAGTATTAACTATAATATTATAAAGTAATTACATAATTCTACTGGAGCATTTAAGACGACTGGTAACCAAATGATAAAGGAGGTCAATTAATGCAACATTATGTAGCAGTTTTGCTGTAAAGGTTTCATGACAAACAAACATGAAACTTTGGAGGAGCTGAGTGAGACCTGACATGAGAATTGCATAACACTATGATATGATTATGATTATGATAATTATATATAATATAATTTGATGTAAAATCCTGTAGTTTTACTCTACTACAACTCTGTATCTTTAACTTGTCAACAAATGCACATCTACAGCTGTCCATTGGGGAAGTTTAAAGCATGGTTTATATTTATGACAGTGGTGTAAAACGGATTACACTCCTAAATTGTCCTGGGAAACAATTTGAAAAAAAAAAACAATTCTCACATAATGATACTTTAAAATGAATTAAACCCACTTTTAGAAAAATCAAGGCATAGAACATATCAGTCCAGAATGTCACAATATATGTACAGTCTATGTCTGTTTTAAAATACATGCATTTGTTCAGAAAATACGACTGCAGTCGTATTGTTATACTGCTCACCTGCAATAGCTCAGTGTTTGTGTGTTTTGCATATGTGAAAAAAAAACACATTGTTTTATTCCTATGAACAGGTAAATGTGTGGTGTTCTGTGTTCTCTGACTGTCAGGATGTTACAGGATGGCAGTATAAATGCATCTGTCACAGTCAACTGTCCCAGATTTGTGCATGATGAATGGTAGCACTCTGTCCCTAAAGCTGCTTATGCCTCTACTAGGGACATAAATCCAAAATAGGCCAGTGCTGTGTCCGAGGCTGACATTTTTTTTCTATTAAATGACCTTCCCTGGCTCAATCACTATAAAGTGCATCCACTGTGAAACTGTAAAGATCCATTTTAACCCTTTAATGTCCAGACAAAGAAGTGTTTATTTTGTCTGGTCTTGTCCATTGAAAGCATTATTTATATTACTGTAAAATGTGAACTTCATGTTTAAAATATAAACAACATGCTGTGACAGCTAACAATGCTTATTACTATTATCTTTAATTTTTTTATTTATTTTATTTATCTCACATATTTATTTTTTTTATTTGAGAAAGAAAACGTGGATAGGATGGTGCCTACTTCAGTTGTATGTTGTACTCACAAAATAAAACAAATAATTTATTTTTATTCTGTTTTTTATTCTGTGATTATCCTTTAATGATTTGATTTTTGCACACTCACCAAGAAAAGTATTACAGGTCATTCAACAGCAAAGACTGCATGTTTTATACAGTGCTAGGCAACAGAAGCTCATATGAAACTCCAATTCTTCATGCTAACCCATTTTACTAGGAGCAGATATAAAGCCTTTCTTACTTAACCAGACAGATATCTGAGACAGCTCAGTCCTTCTGAATAAACTTGCTCATTAACTAAAATATATATATATATATATATATTTTTTTTTTTTTTTTTTTTAGGCAAATACTTAAGCTGCTGGGCTTGGGTTGTAAGATAACAGTACTTACAACATTAATAAACATTACTTAATGGTTATTAAAAAATAGTAATTGTCTCAAGTAATGATTAATTGACACTATTAAACCCATTATTATTATGCGTTACTAAATATTTGGGTAATAAAATATTTGAGAAACAGCAGCCAATTGCATACAGAGCACTCTCTACTTATTACAATTCTTCTAACGTCAAAATTATTGGCTGCCAGTTCTCATACAGTGCACTCTTTGGAGTGCAAAGTATGATTGTGTAGGGTGTTGGTTGTAAAGTGCGGAGGGATAAATTTGTCAAAAATAATGTTCAAAAATAATGTATGAGCAATTACATGTGTGTGGTGTGGGAATAGTATTACTTTGTCATATTTTTTCTTCAATCTAACTCACTTTGAAAGGAATAATATTCAGCTATAATGTGTCATGTGTGTGATATGTGTTATGTATTTTTTAGTGAATAAGGCAGTGAGAGCACACACATGGAGCTGTGAGCAGCCATCTTAGTTATGGGGGAAGCAAGTTGTAAATGGTGAGGGAGAGAAAAGCACTATCCCTTCATAAGGGGGTTATGTTCACTTCCTACCAGTCCAGGGGATTGAAACCTTGACCTTCTTGTTCCAATGTTGCTTCTTTAACTCGTAATCCCCAGTTGCATCCTTCTTTTTGGTTCTCATACCATAAAAATGTCAAACTGAGAATACAAATTCCCATTGCTAAGGAAGGATTTTCCTTTTTTTTTTTTTTTTTTTTTTTTTTACGTGTTTGAAGTGAAGCAAAAGGACATTCCTTTGCGTTTTCTTGTTTGCTCAGCCTTGTTAAATATTATTATATTATTTTTGTATAGTTCTCTGTATGCATGTTTGAGCCAATGTAATGTGGGGTATGTTTACCTTCACTTTATACTGTCAGTCAATAACAAACACAAGCCATTGTTAGTGGTGGCTTGTTGCTGAGCGCTGCTTCCTCTGATGCTGATCATATTTTATTTATACGCGCAGGTCCCAGTCGGTGGTGGAGCCCGGAGTGCTTAAACGGCCAGAAAAAGTGAAAAATGAAGAGGAAAACATGCAGCCTCTGCTTTCGCTGGACTAAAGGCTTTTAATTCTCCTGGCTATGAGCAAACTTCAAGCACTGAACGCCAGGAAGGAACGCACCCAGTTCCACAACCAGAGAAAAAAAAACAACAAATGTACAAAGGAAAAAGTAGAAAATGCTGAACGGATGGAAGATGAGGAGTGTCTGTGGAAACACTGGGGAGAGACAGCATTTTCAGTGATATTTTTGAAGCAAAGAGCTAATGGAAGACATCCATATGTAACTGTTAAGTGCCAATTTAAATCTGTAAATACACAGGCGGATCTACGCTTAGGATTTTGGGAGTAATCGTGACATGAGCACGTGTAAAAGACTGCTGTGAATATTTCTGTATGTGCTTTCTCGTGATAAGTTTGTGGAGAGTGGTGTAGTAGAAGACTGTTGGCGGGTGGGGGTTGGGCTTTTGGTATTTCAAACATCCAAATCACCAAGTGCAGCTCAGGATTTATGATTATTAATGATTATTATGTTAAAAAGAAAGAAAAAAGCATATGGCTGTTAATCGTGTCGTGTAAGCATATGCTGCTTTCATTAGGGTAACGCGCCAAACTTCTGTGGTTCAGGTTGTAGTCCTTTGAAGCAAATACCCCTTTACACAGCAGCAAGGCATAACAAATTATAGCTATGATTTACAGATATGATTTTGATTTACGCACAGACTGAACTGTGCCAACACTGAGTATGGCCTGGAGGGGCTGTTCACATTTATTAACGTAACAGAATTGTATTTGTTTAGTGTTTCTGAGGTGTACCTGCTGAGCTGGGATTGTGTTTATTGAAAGCCTCACACTTCTGTTCTCCAGACATCAGACACTTTCATGTTGGCTTGATAAATTAACTTTCATTCCAAATCGACATGAAAAGGAGGCTTTTACACAGATAATAGTATTGACATGCTGGCAGCATCATTTATGGCCAGCCTGTTTACCAGATGATTTACCAAAAGCAAATACAACCAAAACATTTCACAACCTGCAGCATATTCATGTGGTCCCTTATGCTTGCATAGATTTTGAAAAATCATTTCAAAATCATGCTGCAATTAGGATATTTTACTGTGGATTATGCAGATTGTATTCGAAAACTCTTCTGACTGCAGTAATCACTTATTTGTTTACCAGGCGTGCAAGCTGTGAGTCTTTATAAGGAAAAGAGGAAAGCAGCTTCACTGGTTGGATTGTATTATGCTAATCTTACAGTGGCAGTGATGAAGTCTTATTTATGCTGATTAGGCCTGCTAGCATTCATTGAGAATATTGCCTGTGAAGAAGTGGCTTATATGCAGTGGGTAAGGCAGGAATAAAATCAACCAGTTGTTGCTTGCTTTTAATTATGGTCAGATTTGTCACATTTTTTAAATTTCCCTTTAAACATGTTATTTGATTTAAGTGCAACATGTTCTTGTCAGGTGTTGAAATCAGAGCTGCACCATATTGCAAGGTCACGTAAGAGGATGAAAGTAGGTCAAACCACACTAATTTTTATATTCTAAAATGTGTTTAGCACGGGGCATATTGACCCCTAGTGTGCATTGTGAATTGAATGTTAGTACAAATTACAGCACATTAATCTTAGATTCATAGTGCAGCTTGTCGTAAAGATGTATCGCATGGTTTCTCCTATACTGGAGACATCCACAGCAATTTCTAGGTGTAGGCCTCGATCTTCTTATTACTTCAAAATGAGCAACGCTAACCCTGCCAGACAGTCGAATTGTCTAGCATCATATTTTGGCTTGGTTCTTTTGCATTGAATTTTTATTGAGCAGTCTCACTCTCTGCCATCTTCAAGAATCAGAAAATGTCATTGATTTAATCTCTTGCTATAAAACACAGTATGATGAAAACTAGAGGTAGTTACAGTATCCTTAATCAAGGGTTGGCAACATGCAGCTCTGGAGCTATTTCCCTTTTATGATTCCATAACAGTCTATTTACAGATGAAGACCTACCCTTCAGCAAAAGGGGCCAATCAGCTTGTTGGTTACAGATAAAGTTCCACCCTTCAACACAAAGACCCAATCAGCGTAGTGGTTACAGATAAAGTCCTGGCCTTTAATTAAAAGAACCAATCACAATATTTTATGCATCATTGAGTCAATTGCTACATATTATTCTCAATGTTTTCATCTGATTTTATTATTGTTTTAAAACTAATCTGAGCTTCAGTTTTCAGTCTTTTGCTATCTTCCCATTTAAAGAGATTTGAGCCTGGGATTCATTATTTTTAGGTATTGCTTTATGACCATTAGTCTGCATGCCAATCTTTAGTGGCTCTGAATGTAGTTTGATTTGGTTTGAAATAGGACAAATTGACTCTTCTTAAATTTTTGCTTGATGGCCCCTATCCTAAAGCCACATTCAGAAGAATGTTAATTTAAATGAAAATAATTACTCCAGTGACAGCACCACAAAACAATCTGTTTTGTAATTGTGATTTAAAATGGAATGATAACAAGTGAGTGGTGAAACCAGTCATAAAGCAGTCACCAATGAAAAGATTAATGAATATAAATGGCTAAAATGTACCTGAAAAACAAAACAAAGCTTTCCCCAGTGTGCATTCGGGTTCTAATAATATGTTAGCCCTAAGCTATTACTAATAATATGCAGGAGCTTCATTTGGATGTTCTAGGTTAACCAAGGAAATTTGAAAGTCACTTTCTAGTCCTGTTGGTGGTTGAGCTGTAGAATACTCAACCAATTGGAGAGCTTGCTTAACTGGAATGGTCATATCAAACTAAAATTCAGCAATGAATTAAGAGTATTACAGTACTTAAAGCATTCAAATGCAGCACTTATGATTATTCAATTTTTAAAAATGAACTACATCTCAGAAATCATTAGGCCTAAACACTGGACGACTATAAGATCTTGAAGGTTCCAGTTATTACCCACCTTTGATGAATTATGTTGTTGGTCCATGAATTTGCTTGATTTATATTTGAGTGCATCATTTCCACATTACAAGGTATGTGGGATGTGCACATTTTGATCAAATGCATCTTCCTCTTAATAAGGAAGAAACACAGTGGGAGAAAAAGAGTTAAAAGCTTTGGAAATAAATAGTTAAGTGTGAAATAATTAATTTTGGGCTAATTTTACCACACCCAGTGCGGTACTTCTCAATGCCACCTCGGGGGAGATTTTATTTTGTTCTACTGCATCTGGCAGCTCATAAAGGGCTTCATAATTATCTGACAAGTCCAATCATCTGTTCAAGACAAAGAGAGAACTTTCAAAATTTGCCAGTGCATTGAATCCATTGATAGAGAAGGGAATGTATTAACTCTTAGAAGCCTGAGCAGTTTTTTTGCAGTTTTATATAAATCGGAAAACAAATCAGAAATGCAAATGCAATTTGAATGTAAATGCATTTCATAATGTATCTACTCATGTACTTAATTATTGAATTAAGTTGCTATTTTTCAGTAGTGTAGTGCTAAAGTATGAAAGACCTGGACTTCTAAGGGTTAAATTGTGCAGGGAGACAATGCAGCTGGAAAACAATTAATAACAAAACCAAAAAGTAAAAATTAAGATTGTATTTTGTGTGCATGCAAAGAATGTAAGAAAAAAATGGCGTGTACATGTAAAATAAGAAAAACTATCATGAAGACTGCTTAATGAAAGTTCAATGCAGCAGAGCTTTTAGACAACACTAGAAGGTTTAGACTTAGGCCAGCCATGTGCATATGTTTATTTGTGCATAAGATTTTATACTTTTCACTTTTACAGGGCCTGCACTTAAACTCTTCTGTCCAGCAGAGCCTTCAGCAGGCTTGAGAGATAAAAATGCAGAAACCGACATTTTCAATTTGGTGAGCAAATGTCTCATGAGTTACTCCCCCTTTATTTTTTGCTACTTTGTGCTCTGTCAGGATTTCCTGCAGCCAGTCAGTATTAGTTTCTCTGTCTTTATGAAGTAGTGAGTTGTTGAAATGTGGGATATGTTTACCAGGAAAGTACTTACAGTTGTCAGTCCTCAAATGGTGCTGTGGATTGAATCGGGTTTAGTATTACCATCAGGACTAGTATTTTAAGATCATGTGTCATTTGTACTTTTGTCATGCACCGTTATGAACTGCCTTTTTTGGTTTTGATATTTTTAAGCATCTGGAATGTTTCTCAAACTCTCAAACATTTTCAAGCCTTGCTTTGTATAAGCACTCGTATGAGTACTAAAATGTATTACCACTACAACCAAAGCTACCCCACTCAATGAGACAAATAATAGTCCTCTGATTTTCTAAAGATCACTTGCGGTATTGATATTTCAGTATTATAATATTTTGAGTATTCATAGCATTGATTTATTACTTTAGTTATTTGGTTTAATTTTCATATCACCTTGATTGTATATAATAATATTAATAATGATGAAAGGGCCCATATAGTATAAAGAAGTTATCAGAAAGAAAATCATTTGTGACAGAAAGGGAAGTGTTGGACAGGAGTAAATATGTGTATATGTCCTTATGAACAAAATGCTGAAATAAGTTATGTAACTGAAATGGAACTACAAAAGAAGCAAAATAGAACCAATAAATATTGATACACATTTAAACTGCTTGGATTTTTACTTTTCTTTATGTTTTTATATTTTAAGGATTATTATTATGTAAGGTTTTTAAGAATTTCCTTATTTGAACTAGTGTTCGAAAGTATGGAATCACTATTGAACCTGCTGAAATAATGTAAAAAATTTAAACATCAGGATTAAATGAGGAAATGAAGTAAAAAGTGATGATCACAAGCACAAAACCAAATTTTATACACAGTGTAATTTAAATTGTCATTTTTTTGCCGGTGTAAAATATCTTTTGGTTTCAGTATGATGTTTAAGTTATTGTTCAATAAACTGGTAGTTATTATGACAACTGATTCCAAACATTTAAATAGTACTTTTCAACACACAGTGCATCTGTGAAGCATTCACAGCACATTTTTTGTGTTGCAACATTATTCCAAAATGAATTAATTTCACTTTTTTTAATTCAAAATTTTACACACTATACCACATCATGACAAAGTGAAAAGAGTTTACTTGAAATTATTGCAAAGTTATTAAAAATAAAAGCAAAAAAATATAACATGTACATAAGTATTCACAGCCTTTGACATGACATATAAAATTGAGCTCAGGTACATCTTGTTTCCACTGATCATCCTTCAGATGTTTCTATAGCTTGATTGGAATACACCTGTGGTAAATTCATTTGATTGGATGTAATTTGGAGAGGCACACACCTGTTTATATAAGTTCCCTTATAAGGTTGACCATGCAGAACATAAACCAAGCCTTGAAGTTTAAGGAATTGTCTGTAGACCCCTCTGTCAAGATTGTATCAAAACAGATCTGGGGAAGAGTATAGAAAAATGTCTGCTGCATTGCAGGTACCAATGAGCACATCCATAGTACATGGGCTTTAGTCTGGGAGGTGACCAAGTGCCCAATGGTCACTCTAACTGAGCACCAACATTGCTTTGTAGAGAGAGGAGAAGCTTACAGAAGGACAGCCATTTCTGCAGCACTCCACCAAGCTACTCTTCAGTAAAAGGTACTTGACAGCACATCTGTAGTTTGTCAAAAGGCATCTAAAAGGACTCTCAGGCAATGAAAAAAACAAAAAGTTTGAAATTTTTGGATTTAATGCCAATCATCATGTTTGGAGGAAACCAGGCACTGCTCATCACCTAGCCAATACCATTCCTACAGTAAAGCATGGTGGTGGTAGCATCATGCTGTAGGGATGTTTTCCTGCAACAGGAACTGCGAGAGTAGTCAGGGTTGAGGGAAAGATGACTGCAGTGATGTACAGAGACATCCTTGATGATAACCTGCTCAAAAGCACTCTGGACCTCAGACTGGGCCAAAGGTTTATCTTCCAACAGGACAAAAACCCTAAACACACAACCAAGATTACAAAGGAGTGGCTTTGGGACAACCAGTTGATGGAGCTTGAGAGGTTCTGCAAAGAAGAATGGGAGAAACCTCCCAAAAACAATGCCATCTTGTAGCATCATAATCGAAGACTTGAGCATTGATCAAAGGCTGTGTATACTCATGAACATGTTATATTCTTGTGTTTTATTTGTAATACCTTTGCAACAAACTTTCTCACTTTGTGGGGTATTGTGTCTAGGATTGTGAGGGAACAGATTTATTGAATCCATTCTGAAATAAGGCTGTAACATAACAAAATGTACAAAAATAGAAGTGCTGTGAATAATTTCTGGAAGTACAGTATTTAAGAATCTTTGCACAAGCGTGGTAGAAGACATGAAAATGATATGTCTTGCTTTGGAGAACACTGAGCCACCAGGTGATCTTTTGTGTATAATCAGTATGGATGAAATAGCCCCATAGTTCTTAGCTGGACTACCTTTAAGTGAAGTAAATCAAGGCAAATTTTATATTAATTTTATACTAAGCATGACTTCATCCTTCAAAATCCTGAGCAATCCTGGTCATGATCTTTTGAGAAGGAGGCAGGTGATGTCGTGAGCTTACACAGGACGTCCCACAGCAGGATCCTTCCTTTTTCCTCACTCACCGTCTGTGCCACCCACTCATGCTCTGCTTTGCCAGTGCTCAGGACACTCTCCAGTCCACTGTGTCCTCATGCAGAAGCAAAAGTCTGGTTGTCTTACATTATTTAGTGGAGGAGATCCTGCAATGTGACTAGAAGCCTGGCTGCTGCTCTAGTAACTTATAATGAAAAGCACTTGAGAAACCACATTAATTAAAATGCATTTGTCAAAATGTGTCTCACAATGTTGGTGGTGCTCTTTTGTTGTGCTGTGTTCTCTAGAGTCTCCAATTTGTGTCAGCTCAAGGGCACAGCAGCTCCTTCATCATCTAGCATACTGTATCTACCTGTGGGGCCTTTCTCTACTGAGAACATGAGATGCCAGAGCTAACATGACGCTCACAGTCACTCTGTCCACTCAAACCAGCAGTCTCCATATTGCAGCAATCGCCTGAGTCTGAAGTGGACACACTGAAATGGAGAGAAGGCAGCGAGGCTGCCCTAAGGAAACCTTTCTACTGCTCTTCCCCATGAGACTGTTTGCTTTTACAGAGTGTATTGCAGCAGCAGTGTGCTTATGACTCACACATTTCCAGACATACAGAGTAGTAAACTGAATGTGGCATATGTATATTATTCATCTGGGTGCTTTTTGTCCATTTTATTAAATATACAATGTTATACACTATACATTTGTCATTTACATATTTATTATAATGCAAGACATTATATACATAGCCTAAGATTTTTTATTATTATTGTCCGAAAGATTACATTTGTTTATCAAAATATTGAAATTATATTAAACTTCCTACACTTTTTTTTATAAATTAAAGATCCATAGTTCAGGTGGGAAAATCTGTCCACAGGACAAGTATTGGTCATGCACTCCACATTTCTGGCCTTCATGGAAACCCCTTTTTGAAAGCAAGCCATAAGAAATGCAAATGGTATGTGTGGTGGAAACACTGCACATCACCCCACACACACACCATCCAATGAAACAGGGTGGCAGCATCATGCTATAGGGATGTTTTTCTTCAACAGGGACATAAAAGCTGATCAGAGTTGATGGGAAGATCAGAGACTGCAAAAGACTTGAGACTGCGGCAGAGGTTTATCTTCCAGCAGGACAACAACAACAAACATGCAGCCTAAACATTAGAATGGCTCAGTCAAAGTCCAGACCTTAATCCCAATAAGAATCTGTGGAAGGACTTGTTAACATGTCCACCTGTACTTTGAGAGCCTATTCCACATTCACTGTTTTCTGTTGTTTCTTGTTTCTTATTATTGTTTGTATATTACTGGTAGTATCTTATGAATGTTGTTAATACCCTTCAGTACCATTCATTCATTTTTCCAGTTCTTTTTTCTTCTTCTTCTCTGTTTGCTTCGGCCATCTGTCATCTGTTTTTCATTTCGATCTCAGTAAAAGCAACTCAAATGCATTTGTTACACACACACACACACACACACACACACACACACACACACACACACACACACACACACACACACACATATATATATGTTTGTTTGTCAGAAACCACATAACTATTTGAGAGTATTTAACGGATGCAGTGTGGAGCAAGCCATCAAATATGCCCTTTTTTTCTTTTTGTTTGGTTAAAGATAATAAAACCTTGTATGAAATTAATGACATTTATAGCAAATACTATAATGTGTTTTGTAGAAACTGGGGGTTTAAAGTGGAAGACAGAAATCTCTGAGCTAGTGCCTCATTTTTATTATTTATGTGGAGGCAGTGCAGTTCTGAGCATGAAACACATTGCAGTAATTTAGTCCTCTGGCTGACCCACATATCCATACTGATCAGCTGATGCTGGCCTGCTTGGGCTGCTCACACAGGCTGGGGACTGGAGGCCCACACCTCAGCTAAGATGATGTTTATTTTAGCTGGGAAGCCATAGAGGATTCAGCTCAGAATAGTGTGCTCCTTTTATGCTGGATCTAAATGGATGTGGGCTAAGTCAGGCAGAGTTGAGGGGAATTAGAGCTGCACAGAGTCAGAACTGCTCCATCTGCTTCCGTTTCTGCCCAATAATTCAGAGCATTTGATTCAATTAAAAACATGAATGCCTCTAACAAGGGAGCCCAGACAACAGCTGAAAAATACCCTCGAGAAAAACGTTCAAGGAGTGTTCAACCTTAAAAGCCAAGCGGCTGAAGATGAGCTTTCCACTTCAAGTGTGGTTCACACTGAACTGTCAGATTAAATGTGAGGCATAGATGAAGCAATGAAACCTTAGTAAAGTTAAACGTCATTTCCCGCATTTTTCTAATGTTTAGGATAAAACAGATGTGAATAAAAGAAGCCTCTGCTATATAATACATTTAAAAAGCAACCCTTTTCTCAGACCTAATCTGAAAAGAACAAAAAAGTGTACTATTCATGCCATTTACATAAATAAATAATTATCTGCATTTCTGTTATATTACCATAACATAGTAAAGGTGCAATAACTATTTTATGTCATAGTTATCTTTTTCCTTTATAATATCAGCAAATAAAATAATACACATTATTTATATATTGAGATATAATATCACACACACACACACACACACACACACACACACACACACACACACACACACACACACACACACACACACACACTTTCTTGCTAATTAAAATAAGAATAATGAACATGGACTATTCATTATATTTTACAGATGAATTTTAAAATACATTTATACAGTTTTATGTGTTTATTGTTTATTATATTATTACTATGTTTATTACATTATCTATCAGTCATATCAATGAAAAACATCCATGTATTTATATATACTTAAGAAATCAAAGCTTTTTATGGGGTGTTCTAATTTTTTTCACATGACTGTACAGATCAGCAACTCAGCCCATTTAAAAGATAGACAGCATGGAAAATTGCCATAAAAAATTAATTGGAAAATAAATTTACATGAACATCATAGCAAACCAACAGAACTGTGTTGTAATTGTTCAAGAGCTTGGGTGCCTAAGCCAATAATGAAAAATTTCCTTTGGGTCACTCATCAATAGGAAAGTAAAGAACATGTGATCATGTAGAACATAGAAAACACCTCATTACAGGATAGGATAGGATTAATAGGATAGGATTAATTTCCAGTCTTAATTATCACATTTTTACACTTTATTAATAAACATGTGACAACATGCCAGAAATATCTACATCAAAAACAATCTCATGCAAAGAAAAATTCAAACATGTCTTGAAAGTCAACATAAATCCCTCTTTAAAATCATGTTTTGTCTGAAGTAACTGTCACTATCCCCAGATCTTTATATGAGAAGTTTATCAAGACATTTGATTTGTATATAATCGTGATTATTTAGTGCATGTTGTGCTTAATTTACTCAATTCAAATCACTTGCACATAAATAAAATGTAACAGAATTTAAAATTTATACTTTAATTTTAAGTGTAATGGCAATATTCTTTTGAAAATGACACAGTTTATACTTGCACAAGAAAGTATTAAACTGTACCAATACATAAATAATGATTTAATCAACAAAAAATAAGAACAATAAATAACATTATGCTTTATATTTTATTAGTTTAGAATAAATTTAAATACAACATTAATTCGTGACTGCCGACTGCCTTAGAGATGACTTATTAGAAACTGATAACTGATATATATATATATATATATATATAAAAATATGTGAAATAACTGGAAACGTGTTTTACATTCTAGTTTCTTCAAAATAGCCACCCTTTGCTCTGATTACTGCTTTGAGCCATGTTACTCTCAATGAGCCACCTCTGGGAACTCCTTCAAGACTGTTGGAAAACCATTTCAGGTGACGTTTCTTGAAGCTCATTGAGAGAATGCCAAGAGTAATCAGAGCAAAGGGTGGCTATTTTGAAGAAACTAGAATATATAACCTGTTTTCAGTTATTTCACATTTTCATTTTCAAGTACATAACTCTACATGTGTTCATTCATAGTTTTGCCTTCTGTGAGAATCTACAATGTAAATAGTCATGAAAATACAGAAAACTGACAATGAGAAGGTGTGTCCAAACATTTGGCCTGTACTGTATATCAGTTTCTATATATATATCTTAAATATTTTTATAGAGTTGGTAAAAACTTTTTGTCAGCTTTTCAAAATTATTGACAATAATTTCAGGTCATTTTTTACAGTTTTTAATTAAACATGTATTTATTAAGAGGTATACGTGCAGTCTACTTTATGATAAGATTGTTAAGAGAATTGCATGATTATTATACTTATTACATTCATGAAAGTAATTCATTAAAGATATTTAATGAAGGGCTCATTACTATGCTTACAGTACAGAAACTAATACTTTAGAATAATCTGTATGACTAGAAGGCTGTGGAGCCTTTAATGAAAATTCTTATCTTCATTAAGTGGATGGTTATTGTCTTCTACTGATGGTTTCAAACCCTATTCCCAGAGTATCCCATCCTACACATTTTAGTACATTCCTGCTCTACCACACCAACTTGAACTGTTTGAGCTGATTAGCTGAAGCGGGGAGATGTACTTTATGCATTTTTAAATTATACATCCGTTACAATTAGTTAACCATTAACTGGGACATTACTTAGCTATTAAGTTATGCTTAATGCTGCCATAAGTCCTGGTAATGCATTACATTTTCAGTGTATAGAAACATCATGTTTGCATCAAACCAACATCCATACTCTTGGAACATATATGACTTGACAACTGCAACATTTCAGTTTTCTCAACACTGTTGCTGTTAATTAAGAGAAAATCTCTAAGAAGCTGATCATTTAGAGAAATCTCCATTGCTTTAAGGTTTGTGAGTGGCAAACAGCACCCAGCAACTTCAAAGTAGGATTATTCCTGTGGCCTACTTCTCTCATCTCAGTAGTTCTGTTACAGCTGACTGTCTCTGTCATGATCAAAAACTCAACCATATGGCAGTACAACTGTACAGTCAGTACCCAGCACATTCTCACTGTGAGCATATGAAGTCATTCACTTTGTATGCGAATCACTGCTTTCTGCTTTTCTGCTCTTACTCATCTGTGCATGAGTCTCACTGCCACTGCTAACACATATTTTAGGTCCAGTGACATTTCTTATGCAGAACTGAAAGATCAACATTGTACATAAATCACTTTGAATAAGACAAAGATGAAAATCAAGTTCAAGGCCTAGAGAATTTACCACAAGCTGGAAAACACTCCAGGAGTGTGGCAGTGATGGCATCAGTGTGTGAGCAAACAACACAATTATACCACACCACCATGTTCAACACTGCAATAAAGCTGTATCTTTGCCAGTGAAAGCATCTTAAATGTATATAGTTCAGCCCATTTTAGACGTTGTAACATATTTAGCTATATTTTAGGGCCTAGAACTTGTATTTAATATGTTGTCATTGTTTTACGTTGTATATCTCAGCTTTCCATCTCTCAGCATCATCAGTTTTACAGAAACCACAATTTTCTCTACAGTTCCCAGCATGCACAATGCAAATACATCACACATTCACTGGGAATCTCTATGGCAATAAAGAAGCACACTGGCGTAGAGGTGTGGTAGTCATAGTAGCAACCAATATAAAGTCATTTTATATTTTATCCAGCTAGTAGAAAAAATTAAATGTCTTTTTTTTAACAGATGTAGTTTCCTTTTAGCTGAAGTGTCCTTTTATCAGCCTTACAACAGACTAATTTTGAGAAACATGAAATATTGTGCAGAAATAAGAAATATTTGCCAGGACATCATTTCTGTAGTGAAATATACTGTATATTGGTCAGAGCAAAAATGTCAAACAAGTCAAAACAACCACCTGAAACTGTACACAATGCAGACGCTAACAGATGCCTTTTTGTGAGAGGTTATATATTATTAGTGCTGTTCATTAAAGTAAAAAGATTTAAAATTAGCATACATTCTAAACATTCACGGTAAATATTAGGGCATTAAATTAAGGAGGCAACTCATTTACTTTCAAACACTGTGAATTTCAAATGTATCTTCAGAAACTGTTTGTCTTCATTGTTTTAAGAGAGATAAGCTGATAAGCTTTTTGTAGCAAATATAATTTAGAATCAGGCATCCTGCCACACTCTGTGAGCACACTCAACACACAGATGAGGGTGACAGAGGCATATTAGTGGCCAAACATGGATGCTCTTTACATAATCTTATTATGGATGGTCAATGGAAATTTCCCTTTGTCAGGAGATAAGGCGCACATGGTTTATATGGCAAGAATCCATAAAAAAAGCAAAAAAAACCAAAAAAAAGCCTCATAAATTAAGTGAACTGGAATTATTTGCCTAATAAATAAATAAATATATTGTAATTAGTATATCTAATAATAAAATAGGTTTAGATTCAAAATAAAACTATGCAGCCAAAATATATATGTAAACAGATACAGAAACTGTACATTCACATGAACATTACATTCAAATATTTTAACTTCAGTGTTCTATCATATTAAGATCCCTACTGTTTGCACCAAATAAAAAAATCAACTTTTTATGTATGCTGTGCTGTCTGCTGAAGGGCAAAAGTCTGAGAACACCTTTTAATTCATTAGCCATCTAGTTCATCTAGTCACAATGGCAATTAAGTACATTAGTTCTTCATTTTTATTTACTAAAAATTTCTGAGATCTCTGAGAAAGGAAAATAATGGAAAACAGTTTTGAAAACAGAAGTTAAAAAATAGAAAATGGGAACAACCTCCTGCAATATCTGATAGGCCATAAAAACTCCTCCATCAGATAAACAGTTAAGATTAGTTAAAGATTTTATAGGCAGGCATATATGTCAATTCTTCCCACGTGAGGAGCTAATTAAAAAGCGCTTATTGAGAAATTCAAACACAAATTGAACTAATTAAACAAAGTAGTTTAGATCTCAACAAAATTGAATGTGTTTGAAATGGTTTGTATGGTGAACAGCAGAAAATGCTCAAAAAGGCTCAAAACATTTCTGCAGAGAAAACTGGACCTACAAGAAAGGTAGAGGCTGAACTATGTAAACACTCAAACCTTTAATATTAGATTTGGATATTGTGGCTTCTGTGTAAAGTTGTATTAAAAACTTTGTCAGACACTAAGGAATTGAATAGCTTGTCCTTAATGGCTGTTTTGACTGGAAATTAAATGAATGAAGGGTAATCTCTGACTTTTGCACAGGACTTCATCATCAGGGCTGAAATGTTTGATAAAGATTTAAATGATTTCATAAATGATTTTGCTTCATAATGGTTGCCCTTCTCTAGTTCTCTGGCTCTAAATGATATGTCATTCATCTATGTGGAAACAAGGCCAATACATTCCTGCAAAGCAGATATTGCATCTCAGTAGGGTTTTCATAGTTAAATTAAAGGTAATGAAAAAGCTAAGCAATCAGTCTGTGCAGTACATTCATACGATTTCATCATACTGTGCTATTTATTTTCACTCGATGAAAAAAAGTTCTTAGTTTCTTAGTTTGGGTGACTTTGTCACTATGACACTGTGGACATCTCATAGGTACGGTATTGTTGATGATCAGCATCAAATACACATATTTGGATTTACACATTAATGTCTATTAATATAACAGTGTTATGTTACAAATACTGTAAATTAATTTGAATTAATACTTAAGAATATCATATATCTAGAACTGTCAAGTAATCAAATACTGTACTATTTGTACTGACAGTTACTGGTCACATGGCACTGTTATATTAATTGACATAATCTGTCCTGGCAATGTGTGATGGCATATGACATGTGCCATGACATATTATAGCAGGATTATGTTAATGTTATGCCATTTCAGTAACTATGAGCATGGGTTATCTGCCAATGCCATTCACAGTGGAACAGACTATCAGCTTTAAGATATCCACAGGCTCACACATTAATACATAGAAAATGTCTTTTCTGAGGTCTTTAGTCTCTGTGTCCATTTTGGTGGAGAGCTCCATGGAGAGGCTTCCCACTGAAACATGTAATATATTGAAAATATAGTGCAGAATATTCATATTCAATTTTGAAATATACCAACACTCCATTGTAATATAATCCATTTTCAGATGGGTCGCAGCAGCTCTAGAGCACAAGCCTCCTCAATTTTGGGATGGAGGAGTTATTCTCCTGCTGCCTTGGCCTTCTGCTCCAGCACACTGGCTCTCTGCTCCATCATGGCTCTCACCATGGCTGGGTTAATAGCAGGAGTCATAGCGGGAGACAGTGGGCGTAATGGATACTGACTGCCTTTTCCACCCACCAACACACACTGGAAGTATGGGATTTTTCCTGTTGAACAAAGAAAACAATGATTAGGTACCCAGATTTCCAAAACAGTCCTAATTAGTTCACAAATTGGGCTATATATGCTCCTGTTTCTTTTGTTGGACAGTCTTGCAAAGCTCCCATTTAATCTACTGTGAGGGTCTAGACCAGAACAGCTTAGTGTGGCTTTATTTTTTTTCAAGTGATTCTTATATGCACATTAAGGCAGATTGCTCCTGATGTGCTGTGGATAGAGCTGTCCACTGCTCCGTGAATTCACTAGTGTATATGTGTGTTTCACTGCGTGGATGAGTTAAATGCGGAGGACACTGTGCAAGCACAGTGGATCTTTGTGCATGTTTATGTTTAAGAAGCAGTACAGGTCCTACAATAATGATAAATTAACATAATTGAAGGCAGTTTCTTTTCACATTGATATATATTTGACTAAGCTGAAGTTGTATTAAAGGGAAAAGTAAGGCCTCTTTTCCACTGCAGGGCTGAACAGTTCCCAGTGAGTAACCGTTCCATTGACTTTTCTGGACACAGTTTCTGTTTTTTGACAGAAAAGTTCATTATTATGAGACACTGTGCATGTCATGGTCCTAATTTATCAACACAAAAGGAAAAATAAAACAATATAATAGGTTCACACCAGCAAGGGACAATAGAGAATGGCCTTATTAACCTCACTAAAACTATTTGTTAAGAACCACATTTAGTGTGTGTACAGAGACTGTGTTTTGGCACCACCATTTGGAACAACCTGTATAATTTATGTGGTTCTCAGAAACATGTTTTTAGTCTAAAGGGGCTGAAAACAATTCAGTTTCCCACAAGACCTCAAATAAAAGAAGTGTAGCTCTGTTTGACACATGTTCATCTCTATCACACACAACAAACACACATAATCTTTGATCAAATCACTCAGGCTCAATTTTTATACACTTTGTGGTTGGCAGTTGCAATCATTCTGTCAAAGAACTGAAGACTAGGAGCAAATTAAGGATGTTGTTGCTCATAAATGCTCTGAACAGTAAACAAATTCTCGAATTAATATCATCTCTTACAACAATGTTCCTCAACCCGGTCCTGGGGGCACCCCAGTCCTGCACACTTTTGTGAATTCCCTGTGTTAGCTGAATCAGGTGTGATGAGAGCGGGGCAGGGGTGCCTCCACGACCAGAGTTAAGAAACAGTGTGGTTGAAAACTACATAATGATGTGAATATATTATCAAATTTTAATATATTCATTTAAAATACCATTAAAAACCCAGAAGAAATGACAGGAATGGGTAGGTCTGACATCATGGGGCATGTCAGTGATTCTAGCATTGCAAGTAACATAAGCAAGGAGAGGCTTCATTGGTGTACTTGACAGACTATATAAGGTCATCCCTTTGCTCATGCTTTCCAGTCTGACTTGAGCTGTTTTGTTGGCATCACTTTGGAAGCAAAGTGTGCCTTTAGAAAAGAGTTTGAAAATTACTGGAAGCAGATGGAAGAATTTGTGAGGGGTCTCAATGTAGGGCTTTGGCCGGTCATACCAATCTATTGCTCATCTGCTCACACAGATGATACCATGGCACACTGTTGGTCAGAGTGGATTAAAGACAATTACACACCAGTGACAGTGGGAGACCTACACGAACCACTGATAGGGTGAACCGACAAATTGTCCGACATGCGCAGAGTGAACAGCCATCATTACCGACATTCAATGAACAGTGATGGCCTCCACGAGTCATCCTATTAGTACCAGCACCAATAGCACATGGCTGCACAATGCAGGACGTACAACAACTGCCCTTAACACCACACCAACATCACCAAAGACTGCAATATTGTGCCAGGCTGCCGTGAACTCACACAAAATGGCAGTGGGTATCTTGGTGCTGACAACCAAGAAATCTTTATGTGCGTTTATGTGCAATATTCCAACAGCTACATCATTAGACCTATTCCTGATTGAGTGCGGAATGCTACTGGCTATGCTATCAACACCCCACACCTACCTCAAAATCTGCATGAACTGATTATTTAAGCTGTATAGGATGAATTATCACAAGACACCTTTAGGAACCTCTAACTCTTACTCTTCAAGTCTTCAACTAAGTGTAAATATGTATGTATGTACACACACACACACACACACACACACACACACACACACACACACACACACACACACACACACACACACACTCACACACACACACACACAGTTTGGTGCATTTAACTTTAGGCATCTATTTATTTAGGCAGTAAGCGTAACATATATAACATAAAAGGAAAAATAACAAACACCTAAAATATACTAAAAGATCAACAATAAATTGTGATTATGTGTATATGAGTGTGTTAGCTCAACCCTTTCCTGTGCTCTCTTTGAGGAAAGCCAGAATGTCTAGTTCACATCCAACAACCTATATTATCTTTAATTCAACTTTAATTAAAGTAACTCAGATAAGCTGCAGGAGAACTTCAAATCTATACTGTGTCAGGAATTCTCCAAGAAGTAAGCAACCCAACCTGTGTTTTTCTCTTATACTGACCAACACCACATTCAGAATACTGATCGCTGACTCTATGTTCACTTGCATTTTGGTTACAGTGTGTTTTCAAAAACACACACCCATTGCACAGTATAGCAGCAAAGGGTATATAGGTAGGTGGTGACAGAGGTTCACGTGGAGCTACAGCTTGTTGCAGAGTGCAGTGCATCAAATTAATTATTTAATATTTGAGACTTTACAATTGGAAGATTTCCAATCTTCTGTACATGTACTTGTTTTATTTATTTATGTTTTTAACAGAAAATGTATAAATATGTACACATTGGTGAGTTAGTACAACTTACCTGGCTTCTTGCCTTCAGTAATATTTTCTTCAGTTTCTAATTAATAAAAGGGAAGGAAAAAGATACATTAGGAACAACCATGTAAACAGTAAAATGTAGTGGCCACTGTATAATAGTAAATAAATCAGCATAGGAGCAAATTCAGTTCTGGCATTTATATTTGCAAGAGTCTATGAGGAGACATGAAAAGCTTCAATCAGATTGGGAAGACTGCAGTAAGTCCTGCAGAAAACAGGAACTTGAATTTCAATATTGACACTCAGAAAGTGTTTTTCGTGGGTGGAAAGTGAAAGTGTTGGAAATAATGTTAAGCATTCAGTGTTTCATAAACAAAGATGGAAACCGGGGCCAGAATTCTGTGAAATGTTAGAAGTGTGGAAAGTGGATGGTTTAGTGAAAGTGTCACCATGTGTCACCTAGGGTATGGGGGGAGGGGGGAGACACACACACACACACACACACACACACACACACACACACACACACACTTCACTAGTAATGCACTGAAACCACGAAGCAGAAAGATGTTTAAACTAGTCATTCTCAGTCTTAATCCTGAAGTACAAGTTCACTGAATACACCAATAAGTGTGTGTTGCACTGGTATGAGTGAATCAGAGTGTTTAAAGACTGTGTCCACTCACTGTTTTCTGTGCTTTGCACCAATAGACAGCTGAAATCTGACTTTTCAGAATTTTCAGATTGAGCAGGGAGATTTCCTGCACCTAAATCTCATAAAATCTCAATTTTCTAACCAATGGGCATGCAAATATATTTGACCAGTCATATATAAATGTAAGGATATGCACATTTATATTTGATAAGACCTCACTTTACTCTGATAGCATACACTTACCCAGATACATAGCTTTAATTATGGGCTGTGGTATCAATGTAAGCTGGTAAGAGACCCCTAAAATTAGGTACACCTGAGCCTTGTATATATACTTTCCTGGTGTACAGTAAGAGACTGTAGTCCATCTGTTGAAAACCTATAGGTATGTTTATTTAAAAAGTGAACAGTGAGAGTATGTTTAGTGACTGAGTTGATCTAATTCTTTTAACACAGTGATGTTAATTGATTGGAATTATTTGGAGATAGTACCTTAATGATGCCTGGTGGGTTTGGTAGTTTTCCCATGTTCTATAAATGGCAAGTATGTAAGATCCATTAAATTTTTTTTTTGATAGTAAGAAAACATACACTAATCAACCATAACATTATCACCACATCCTTGTTTCTACAGTCATTGTCTATTTTATCAGCTTCTCTTACCATACAAGAGCACTTTGTACAATTGCAGAATACCATATAATATCTGCTCTGTGGTGGTACTCTGGGGGTCTGGACCATGGATGAACAGGGTGAAAGAAGATTAACCAAGTATGCAGAGAAACAAGATGGAATACAGTTTGCAATTAAATGCTCTTGTCTGGTAAGAGGAACTGATAACATGGACAGAGACAGTGTTGACAGGTAGAAACAAGGAGGTGGTCTTAATGTTATGGTTGATCAGTGTAGATCAGAGTTTGTTGATAAACTAGGGAAGTACAGAGTTACTCCATCAACTGAATTCACAATTTGGTAATGGATTAAAATGACAAAGTTGAAACTAAAATGAAAACAAGCATATATTTAGGTCACATAAACATCACAATATATGACAAGACCTACAGGCTCTCTCTATTCACCACCACCATCCAAAACGCTGTGCCCACAAGACAGCCATCATTGAGGAAGACAAGCAGAAGTATCATTCCATTCTACCATTCTAATACTGGACTCCACAAGAGCTTATTCCCTGAAGTGGTCAGTTTATTGAACAACCTTCTGCCCTCCAAATCCTGCTGGACCAGACTGTTGCCATAGTATACCTATGCTTTAAATGCAAATGGTAGGGGGTAAGGGTGACTTTTCTTTCCTTATGCTGAAATGTAATGCATATCCTCTGTGGGTAGGCATATCAGACTTAGTATTAATGCCACTCTTTACCTTCAGAAACACAGATAACTGTACTTACTTGCTGGTGCTGGTGGCTCAGTGGGTTTTTCTAGAGACAGATTTAAGGAAATAATCAGAGTTTTTGACAGCGGCTTTACAGCTGAATCATAAGAGATTTAAATAACTAAAATGTCCACATACCTTCTATGTCCTTGGCAGGTTTCTTCTCTTCTGGAATTGCTTTAGCTGTAAATAGAGAGAAATAAGGCATATATGCAAGCAGGCTATGATGTTTTCACTCTATTCAACAGCCTTACTTTAACACAATCTGACACAAGCATCAAATCAAGCTTCAGATGTGAGTGATTTTCACTCTTTTTGTCTGCTGCCTTTTGTGCCAGGACTGCACAGCCCGTAATTACAGAGTGATGTAACAGGCAATCGAAGGGATGCTCATTTCATCATTGCTGTCATAAAAGTATAGAGCGTCTGTAAGGCTTTTATTCTAAAGTTGCTTTACTTGACAGATCCAATTTTCTTGTGTCAGTTAACAGTGAGTTTAACATGGATTTGAACAGTTTACTTCTGGCATAAGATGAACTCTATAGGTTTTGGAAAATACATCCTAAAGCCGCTCATTCAGTGCTGGATGAAACATGAAAGAGTTTACATGTCATAAACACCTCACAAATAAATCCATTTTATTTGACCTGTTCAGTTTACATTCAGTTAATGCTGGGGCTTCTGGCAATCTGCCTGAAAGAAATCTAATCCTTTTTTTTTTTTTTTTTGGGGGGTTATTGTATCTAATGGAACATGTAAATCACTCACTATTTCAAACATCGTCAAGTTCAGTAATCTTAAAGATACTTGTGTACATTCTTATGCACATGCTTTTTAACACAAAATTAACATATGACATATAAGCTTGCATATGACAATATGTCACATAAGAAGAAGTCCCCAAGTCCCCTTGGAGATATAAAATTCTATTTGCATTCTGAGCAGTTTGAAGATATTGATCCTTAAAGCCTTTATAGTCACATTGACATATATGGAGATAGAAACATTCTGTTTCTAGTTTTAAATGCATGCAACTAAAAATAAAAACAAGAATATGTAAACTAAGAATATGTAAATAACTATATTTTGATTAAAAAAAGTCAGATAGAATCTTCTAGCTCAAAGGGCTCAAAGAAAGAACCTTATAGCTCCAAGGGGACGATGTATTAGTCGCATAACATTAACATTGATAACATTTATTATACATACCTGGAGGCTTTGCTTTAGCCTTACTTTCAATGGTCTTCTTTTTGCCTTTCAGTAGAGCAAATTAAAAACATTACTCTTAGGTCAATATAGTAATGTAACAGGAAAGGGGAAAACACTGTTAATAAGATCCATCACACTTTCTTTGTTTCACCCGTCTTTATATGATCTGACAAGAAACACAAAGGTGTTGATTTTCTGTCAACTTCTTCACATGCTAATCAATAATGCGGTTTTACACTTTTACATTAATTGACAATGAACAGATGTGGAAGACGTTAGTAATGATGAACTAAAGGTCCAGCAAGAAATAATGAGACTTGAGTCCAGAAATTAAATCCATTTGACTGATGAAAATACTCTTCTTTGGTGGAGTCCTGCTTTGGAATGAGTTCATTTCAAAAATCAAATTTATGAAATAAATTTAACATGTTCAAGACATGTTTGGCCAAGACATATTTGTGTCTTTAGTTTTTCAATCAATCTATGAGGCTAATGTTTCTAAGTATGGAAGCTTAATCCTCATGAATTTGAGTTGTGCTAATCTTAGTCATGACACACTGTAAATTATACATTCCAAATTACTCAAGTGTTAGGTAATGTCTAACAGTGTGAAACGCCTGTTTACCTACCCTCAACGGTGGGCTTCACATCCTTGGTTATTTTCCTTTCCTCTGTTTATGTAGAGATAATCAACAGAAAATTAAAACAAAAAATTATTGTGCCATCAATGGTCCTAAAAAGTTGTACTGAACAATATCTGGTAGCATTTTACAATAGGATTCTTAATTAATGCACAAGTACTTCTAAACTAAGCAAAAAGTTTTACTATCATAATACTTCATTAATTACCTTTAATAATGATAAGCATCTACAGTTACAGTACATTCTTCACCACTCTGATGAAGCCTTTTATGATGCAAAGAACCCGTTATTCATGCAAAAGGTCCTTTAAATATTCATGGTTCTATATAGAATCTTTTTCTTTACTGAGGAACCCTTAAAGAACCCTCCTTTTAGGTGTGTAGTTAAGAAGCATGCAAGCAGAAATCAAGCATAATGTAAAAATCCTTATTGTAAAGTGATACCCAACAATTAAAATTGATTAGATTGACAATTAGACTGTATTAAAAAAAAAAAAGATTGAATTTAGTAAATGTCTAAACTTTGCTTTCCATGACCTGGCGAAAGAGGGAATATACAGCAGAGAAATACAGTGCCTTTCATGGTTAAGCCAATTTCTCAGGTCATAATAGTTGTCATTTTGATGTGTAGCATTGGTATAGACACACATGCTCAACAACTGAATCTGAATCATCACGAGTGTAATCGAACATGGTGTGTTTAGAAGTATGCTGCCCTGCTAAAACATTGACTTAGATTAAAATCTTTGTAATATTTACATGATTAATGTACCATGGAGGCAATTACCTCTAATAGCATCAGCTGAATGTGTTCCCTGTTTATAATTACAATATAATTGTTCGCCTCCAAACCACATTGCTAGATGATTTGTCAATTTACAGTTGCAGACTATTTGTTCAGAGTCACACACAATCTTGCAAAACAAATGTGTGTTTTCATAATTAGGACCTGTCTCGGGAGGGATAAGTGTGTAGCTTTAGGCAGGTTTCAAATGAGATGCAAACTTTTAAAGCTGTTACAAAATACACAATATATGTGTGAGCACACAGATTTATAACGTTAATACTAATCACTGGAGCCATTATTACACTGTATCCAACTCAAGGCTATTTTCTTTCATAGAATGCAGTTTGCACAGATTTGATCTTCCAGAGAAGTTATGTTTGGCTCGCCAAAATGTTGGGTAGAGACATTTATTCACTTTCACACTTACTCATATTTATGTAGCTGAAGTGTCAATGATCTTATTTCCTTGTAAGATGCCTTTATTTTCAAATAATAACTTTTCATTTTAATTGGAGGTGGGATGTAGAAGTTCCACCGCAGTTTTATGTCAGTCCTGGAGCAGCTCTGAACCCTACAGTTTAATACTCAAACTTATGTTTGCTAGTTATAGTTGTATAAGAGATATACTACATAATCAGTGCTTGTTTACTTGTTAGGAGGTCTAGTCATGGCAGTATAAGTGTCTTTAGTAGAGAACATTATTCCTGTGAGCATAGAGCCCTTTTGCACTAGAATGGTCAGTTTCATTCAACTGGAAGCTATTTATTCCATTGTGATGAACTTACAGAATGTAGAAATATACCCATTAGCCATAATATTTCTTGGAATACTTTGTTTGCCACCTTTCACCCTGAAGATTAATAGTCAGGACCCTACCGGACCAGAACAGAGCAGGTATTATGTGGGGGGCTGCAGTGACACTGAAATGATGGTGGAGTGTTAGTGTGTGTTATGCTGGTGGAGTGTGTAAACCCTTCAGTGTCACTGCTGACCTGAGAATAGTCCACCAACCAGAAATATTGAGTCAATGTTGTTCTCTGGGCAGTGTCCTGTGAGCACTGATAAAGGACTACAGGGTGACCAGCAGAAACTGCAGAAATAGATGAGCTTCTGTCTCTGACTTTACATCTACATCTTACAAGATGCAGCAACTAGGTAGGAGAGTCTAAATGAGTGGATAGTGAGTGGACACAGTGTTTAAACACTCCAGCAGCACTGCTGTGTCTGATGCACTTGTACCATCGTAACACACTAATACACCAAATCCATGTCAGTGTCACTGCAGCTCTGGGAATGACCCACCACCCACATAAATACCTGCCCTGTGATGGCCTTATGGGGTCCTGACCACTGAAGATCAGGGGGAAAGGAGGATAACAAAGTATGCAGAGAAACAGATGCTGTGGTTTGGGAGTCAGTAACGTTCTCTCCTATACTAACCTCCTAGTAAGCCATGAAGATAGATCATATGAACCAGTACATGGCCAAATATATGGCCCAAATATTACATGTCAGATTCCCAGACCTGGACCAAAGCTATCTCTTTGGAAGTGTTGTAGAGAGAGGTGACACTCTAGGAAATTGAAATGATTATATGGTAATGTTTATGTGGAAAAGGATTTAATTCAGACTAACCTTTCTTCACTGTCTTGATCTTCTGTTTTACTGTATGGAGAAAAAAATTCTATTAAATATCTGAATTCTGTTAATAAATGGATGCAAAGAATTATGATAATGGGTATTCAACACTGAATAAAAGTTTACCTACCTGGTTTGGCAACTTTGGTGGGTTTGACTAGTTTTTGTCCTTCTATGGGAGACATCAGGACAATTGGAATCATTTTTTATGAATAACTCTTTTTTATTTATTTTTTTTGTTGTTGTTGTTTATCATAATTTACATCGTGTAACTATTTTACAAATGGTCCCAATAGAAAATCCACTTACATTACACATCCTACACTTTCCATGCATTTAACTTCCAAAAATTTCACTTTTGTTAACTTTAACTCTTAGAACCCACGATCCACACTTTGTGGGCAGTGTTTGTCATTTTCAATGCTTTATAACTCATGATCAAAGTAGCCTATAGACATGATACACAACATTTTTACAAAACTTACCTTATCTAACCATTGTGTGATAGTGTCAAGGCTAAAATTCACTCAATTCCAAATGAATTAAAATTCCAGTTTAAATGCAAAAGTAATTTTTGTTATTTTATTATTATTATTTGATTATTTGATATTATTATACATATCCTTGTCAATCTAATAATTACAAATAATATCAAAAGTATTTCATTTTCAGCTCAAATTTGTCAACAAATATTGTTAGATCTGAAGTGAAGATATCTACCATTTGTGACTCCTATCAAAAACTTTTCAAATTTTTGGTGAAATAAAAGTACATCCCACATCCCACAAATTTGGTCTAGAGTTCTTAAGGTTCATTTGAAGAGGTGAGTCTAAACTTCATGTAGGCTGAATGTAAATGTGAATTCACAAAAACTACGAATTTGTTGCATCTTTTGAAGCATATACTGTATATGTGTGTTGCATTAAACTGTGAGCAGTATTCTTTGCTCATATTCTTTTAAACATTTAACAACATTTACATATTAAACAGCAAGAGATATCTGTTCTGCACGAAATGGGTTCTTTCTTTCTTTCTCCAATAAAGTTATCATCTTATCTTTCACTCCATAACTAACCTCTTCTACGAGAACTCAGTCGTAGCTTGTCTTTAGGAGCCTCACGATCTGTAACAGATGATACAATAACTATGTGACAATAAAAGAGTGGACAATGATTAAAGCAATTATTTTCTTATTAAATTGTTATACCTTTCTTCAAAGGAGTGGCCTTGGATTTCTCTTTTGAAGTTAAAACTGTTGTAAGCAAGAGGACAAAGTTAAAAGTATCAGACGTTGCCTTTGATATATCTACAATCATCTTAAAGATTCTCCTGTTGCATCTTTATCAGCCCTGGGATAAAGAACCTAAATACTGAATCCATAATCAAGAAATCAAATCAAGAAACTGTTTTGGAAATAGAAACTTCAAATGACTTTTTATATCTTTTTAAGCACATACACTTTCACTCACATATTCTCTGTTACACATCTTTGTCAGTCTCACTCTCAGTTGGAAACTTTCAATTTTGGTCCTCGATTTGAGGGTGGGCTCCAGTGTTTAAATGTTTAATGAATGAGTTATCATTGCAGTAATATGACTTGCCCACTAGATATTTTATATTGTGTGAAATTAAGAAAATTATCTGAAAAACAATAATTTGGGCAGAAAAAGAAGCAAAATTGCTAAAACGTAGAACTCATTCATGTTCATGTTCACAGTTTAGGTATACGGTAGGTAAGATTAGGTAATATTTTGGGGTAACACTTTAAATTAACAATACATTCATTAACAGTACTTGCAATAGTAATGTCTCTTCTCATTATTCATTGACACTACTCAAGACATTATTAAACATTAGTAAATATTTGAAAAATAAAATAATTGAGAAGTGGAAGCCAACACCGTTGATTTTAGAAGAAATAATGAATGAGTAGGTGTCCCAATATTTTGTCCTACAGCATAGGTTAGTTATTAATACTGCTGTTAGTTATAGGTAGAGAGTATGCTGTGTGCAATTGTCTGCTGCTTCTCAGATGTTTTATTACTCATATATTTGCATAATGATAAAAATGTCTTAAGTAGTGTCAATTAATAATTAGTTGAGACATTACTAAACCATTTAGTAACATTTATTACAGTCATAAGTAATATAATGTACAAATATTTTAAATGGCTTTTATATTTGTTGCTTCTGAGACAACATGGGTCCATAAATGTCCTTAAATGCTTTTCTTACCCTTCTTCACAGAAGTTACTTTAGCTTTCTTCTTTGGAGCAGGTGGCTCTGAAATTAGAAACAAGTGATCCCGGATGACTTTCAGGTTTATGAATGTACCATGACAATGCTACTGTGAACTGTGTTGTTGAAATTCTTACTTTTCTTTTTCCCTGGTTTCTCTTTTTCAGCATCTGGTTCTTCTATTGTCAAGAAAGAATATTGTGTAAAAATTGAGAAATACAATGCCATGAAATTTGATTATCTTGAAGAGTACAAACCTATTCTTTGAATGGTGACAGCGTGGGTTGCTATTGCAGCAACGTGAGAATCTGAAAAACAGGCCAAAACCTTTAGAATTTCTCTAAACTGCTTTGATAAGATCTTGAGAGATTGGAATTACAAATTATATACAGGTATAATAATCATTCCCAGGTCGAGCAACACAGCAGTGCATGACCAAATGTTTGACATCAGAGCAGACGGTCTGGGGACTGATTTTTTTATTTTCCTCTGTTACCACTGAAGCTAATAACATCATGGTGACAGAAAAAAAGTTGAAACTTGACAGGTTGAATTTAAACAGTGCTGTCCATAGCACTTTGAATATCTAAAAAATGTTAGTTGATATCCCCAGACTGTTTGATCTATGAAGCATGTAGTAGCCATGCATGAACAGCATATAATATAAAAAAGATGAAAAAAGGAAACCTCTGATAAACTAAATAACTAAATAATAATTCACCCACAAAAGCATTCTGCAAAGTTACTCTTGGGTTGCCCTACAGACTGTTGGTAAAAGGTGTGATCTACTCTTACACATACTAACACACCACCACCATGTCAGTGTCACTGCAGTGCTCTAAATGACCCACCACTCATATAATACCTGCTGTTACAAAGTGTGCAGAGAAACTGATGGACTACAGTCTGTAATTATAGAACTTCAAAGTGCTCCTGTATAAGCGGAGAAGTTTGTCAAGTGTAGAAACAAGGAGGTGGTCATAACGTTATTGCTGATTGGTGTATATTGTGTTTCACATAAAAATTATATAATGAAATGATTAAATATTGTCATATTGCATAATCCCCATTATGTACACTTACATGTATAATCTTGTAGTAATGCATTTCCAATGATTCAGTGTGAACAAAATGTGTTCAAGTGTGCTCTCCTCTCCCTTAATATCTTATGTGTACATGAAGGATCATGCTGTTATGACAAACTGAGTATAAATTTTGTGGTAAATCTGAAAGTTGTCCTATCTGATCTATTTTAATTAGCACCATATTGCAGTCATGAGAAGGATATGTTCGAACACTATGTGGTACACTACAATTTCTCACTAGGCTGACTAAAATTTGTGCCCAACATTCTGCAAAGGTTCTAGCAGCCTTCACTTCAAAGTAGAATCAGAGCATGAATGGCCCGCTGGACATATTATAGTCACATTGGAATGCTGTCAGGTATGCATTCAAATATCAATTCTATGTAGCATCAAATTGGCTAGAGTAAAGCACAGTTCGTTTCACACATGCAGAATCACTGATTTCTCATTCACCACAGACAGGACAGAGTAAATT
The DNA here is from genome assembly GCA_034509495.1 of Acestrorhynchus altus. Classification (NCBI taxonomy): domain Eukaryota; kingdom Metazoa; phylum Chordata; class Actinopteri; order Characiformes; family Acestrorhynchidae; genus Acestrorhynchus; species Acestrorhynchus altus. Next base: position 34,632,780 of record CM067503.1, on the reverse strand, counting down.
GGGTAACATGTTACCACCCAGCAGGCATCATTTATTCTCAAAAGGTTTAAAAGGTTAAAAAGGGGGGTTGGGGTGGGGGGATGGGCAAAATGAATTACCTTGCAGCAAAAGCACATACACAAATGCTTCAGCCAGCATGTTCTGATGTAATACAGCACATTTACAGCACCAGGATTAATTAAATCCTTTGGCTTTTTAGCCCC